>PVKE010008022.1:0-48878 GCA_004027555.1 Craseonycteris thonglongyai
TCCTCTCCAGTCTTGTGAGAATGATCTGTGTGTCCATTGGGATTGATGCTCCTCAAGTATTGACTCTTCCTGACTTTCTGGACCACAGCAAGGTCCTCCTTACCTAATCTCCCAGCAGCCATTATCACTTTTCCAATCCATCCTGGACATTGGCACCACGCTTAAATCGAAAAAGACATCTTCTAAGAATGCCAGGATGGCTAAGCCTTTGAGCATTTGCCTCATAATCATGAGGTCTGGGGTTTGATTCCCGGCCCTGGCCTGTGCAAACCCACATGCTGAACTGCAACGTAACTGGTAACTGCTGGGATGGCGTAGCAGCAAAGTTTCTCATCTCCCATGTGGGAGGCCCCTGGTTCAATTCTAGCCACACACAGCCCCACATCCACCTGTGTGGAATGAAACCACGTCACAACTAATGATGTACAACTGTGGAGACTGCTCTGGGACGGCCCTCCTTCTCTCTCTCTTTTCTCTCAAAACAGTAAAATAGATCTTTAAAGAAAAAAAAAAAAGAACAAGAACAAGAAAAAGACTTGTCTTCTCATTTTGGTGTCGTAGACACACACTATAGAACTTGTTCTAGTAGATGAAAGATGGCCTTTGATTCTTTGCTCATCCTCATTGAGCAAATGTTACATCAGATCTCCAGAAAGGCTTCCCCCCACTGAAGTGAACCATCCACCTCCCATCTCTGCTCCTTCCTCACACTGAGCCCTAAGGATCGTACTTTCCTAAGAGAGTGGACACTTAACCTGGTGGCTTAAAAGAGGGGTGTCAAGGTGGGCTCTGCCCGCTGTGTGTGAAAGGGCTTAGAATGTATGTTTGTGTGTTTGTTTTTCTGGGAAAAGAGTCTGCCATTTTCATCTAGTTTCTAGTTCTTTCCCCTTGGATCTTGGCTGGTCTTGGAGACTTGCTTAACCAACAGAATGTAACAGAGACAATGCTGTAGAACTTCTGCAGCAATAAGAAACCTTGTGGCTTCCACCCAGGTCTCTGGAATGTCTTCTCTCAAAGCCATGAGCTGCCGTGTAGGAAGTCCAGCTATTCTGAGACCACCAGGCTGTGAGAAAACCCAAGCCACATGGCGAAGCCACTTGCAGGGACTCTAGCCAACAGGTCAGCTGGGTTCCTAAATTGGCTAGAAACCATTTTGGAAGTGGATTCTCCAGCCCTCAGCAGACACCTTGAGTATCGGAGCTGAATTGCTCAGCTGAGCACCCCCCAAATTCCTGACCCCCAGACTCATGAGCAAAATAATATGGTTGTTTTAAGATGGTTAGTTTTGGTGTAGCTTGTTACACGCCAATAGATAACCATAATTGTGCTCAAACGCTGGAATGGATAAATCCTTCTTGTACAGTAGTGCTCTAATGTTCCTGCCCACTAGAGAGCTGCCAATGGCTCCAAATTTCCGGAGATACAGAGTTTAGTACCCTTTGTTGGCATTCAAGGCCCTCCATCCTTTGATTTCTGCTTTCTTTTTAGATCTTATCACCTGCTCTCACTAGGCGTTGATCCATCCATCCTATGCTCAAGTTTGTTTAAGCTTTTCCTGAGACACTCAATTTTTTCCTCAACATTATGTCTTTACTTATATATACTGTTTTGTTCATCTAAATGCCCACCTTGGCAGGTTGACATTCAACTTGTCCTTTGAGACTTTAATCAGATGCCTTCTCTGGGTGCCCATTCCAGCAGTGACCCCTCCTCTTTCCAGCCCTAGGTTCGTTTGATGGTTTGTTGATCTAGTCTTTTATCACTTATCCTGTACTTTTTGTTCTTCCCTCTGCTACTAGGCTGTAAACGCCTTGGGGTGGGACGGGGAAGGTGAGAGACAGGGGTCCAGGCATAGAACAGGGTGTACAAAATGTCCCGTGTGGCTTATCAGACACAGAGCCCTACAAGGCTGGAGTTGTGACTTGCCAGCACATGGTGTGGCACATTGTGTCTCTCAGACCAGGTGCTTAAAAGGAATAGAGGTATTTAGCAGAAGCACAGGCATTAGCATCAGCTCAGGTATTACCCCATAATTACCTTACTATGTGACTTTAGGTGAGATGCTTAAACTCTCTGAGATAATTTCCTCATTTGAAAACTAGAAACCTTGGATGAGAATGTGTGTGTGTGTGTATGTGCATGCAAGTGTGTGTGTGTGTGTGTGTGTGTGTGTGTGTGTGTAAAGGGCCTAGATCCGTGCTTGGCACTTCACAAGCGGTTAATAACTGGCTTGTGAATAGATACAACAGAATAGTTGACCAGTTTTTCATGATTGTTATGCCAGTTTTGGAGAGAATTCTCCCCCACCAAAAGAAAAGTGATATTAATATAAAATACAAAAAATAAAATAAAATAAAATAAAGAAAAAGAAAAGAAAAGAAGAAGGAAAGAACAAAGAAAAAGAGAACAGTGGAGAGGCACAAGAGACTCCTCCCCTGGCCCCAAGTCTATTCATCTGTGTGTGACCTTCAGCCAGTCCCTGCAGAAGTCTCAGTCTTCTCATCTGTAAACTGAGCGGTGGGCATTGGCATCTAAGCTCCCCTCCAGCTCTGACATTCCAAGAGCATTAAAGAGAAAGGATGAATCACCCCTTCAAAATACCAATAGGGGCTGGGCCCTCCCCCTGCTGTCCCCATGCAACACAGCTAAGAGCTCTTAATACACAGCCAGCTTCCTCCTGCAGCTGCCACCAAACTTCAACCCCCTTTCCCAGGAGTCTCACAGGCAAGACTGATAATGGACCCCTGGCCTTCTCCATCTCAACAGGGAACCAGATCCCATTCCCAGCCCCCCCCGCCCCCCCCTAGGGGGCTGGCTTTCCATGGACATTTGGCCTCAGTATGCTTGTATGAAGTGTGGGGAGTGCTGGAAGAATGGAAGGAAGGAATAAAAGAAATGTGAAAAATAAAAAGGGGGGGCGATGAGTGAATTCTTGCAATTGTGGCAGGAGGGTGATGCAAATCTAGCCATTCTCTCCCAGGAGTTTGAAAAAGTTCCTGTGTCTGTATCAGTAATAGTTACAAAGCTCCATCCTGGGGAGGCATGGTCCCCAGCAGCTGCATAAATGCAGAGAGACAGGCTGTCAGAGCCTCAGAAGGCACCAAGATCCACTCGCCTCCTTACAGGAGATAGGCACCAGGTGACCGCAGAGGACAGTTTTCTTGCTTCTCTGCCCAGACCTCTCCACTCCTTTTGCGTTGAGGCTATTATTAGTATTATCAACATTAATAATGATGGAGGCGTAACCGGTTGTGCATTAGTCACAAGGTTCCAGGAGCCAGCACCTCCTTCGCTTTCTTCTGGGACTGCCTGGGTCCTGCTGGTTCCTCTGTCCAGGTCTAGGAGCAGCTCCCGGCCTGCCCTTGGAGTCTGTCTGTCCGGTAGCCTGTCTGTTGCGGGTCACGTCTGCAGCCCCGTCCTCCTAGCTCACACCGGCTCCCGCTCTGAAAGCCGAGAAGCTGGCCGGCTGCGAGCGGGTTTTCCAAGTGGGCAGGGGTGAGGAGGAGGGGCGCGGGCGGGCGGAGGGAGGAGGGGGCGTCGCGAAGGGGGAAGACCTCGCATTGTAATCCAATGACATTGCCAACGTGGGGGTGGGGACGCTGGCCTCCGCGCGCTCTCCGAGTTTTGGCTGCCCGCCCAGCTGGGAATAACTCTCTTCGCATAATTCGCGTGTTTACCAGGCATGAAAATTCTTGCTTTCGCCCCCCGCCCCCAAGCCCCCTCCCCTCCCCCCTGCCCACCACCTCCGCCCCTCGCAAGTGAAACTCTGTCTAAAAAAATATTGGCCCGGGGCACAGAAAGTTTTGCATAAATTCATAAGTGATGAATGGCTGATTTTAACGTTATTTGGGTATTTGTCAGACCTTAACAAATATACATGGGGACGGCGGTTCATAAACTTAAACATCTCAATATCCCCTTTCTTCTGGAAATAAATTACGTTTGTTTGCCCGGCTTGGAGTCTTAAGGTAGCCGACATTAGGAATATTTTAAAAGCCATCATCCATCGAGCATGTCTCCCAGGCGCCAGGAAGATTAAATGAAAGAATCATAAGATGGAGGTCTTTAACTTTTAATCCTTTTACAATGAAGCCTCAGATAGTCGCGGGGGCAGGGTGCCCTCTCTGGGGGGAATAATGCCGTTATTCCTCGGCTCTCAGTTAATGAATACCCTGACGTCTGTCCCACGGCTGACGGAGGCAGCGCCGGGGAGGGGGCTCCGGCTCCCGGGCCAGGCTATTGAAACGAGGAGTCACCGAGGCTGCGTCGGGAGGGAAGAAAGCGCCGGGCTGCAGGGGCCGGGCGGGCGGGGCCGGGGGCGCTGAGGCTGCGCTGGGGACCCGGCGCAGGTTTGAAATAATTAGCATAGATTCGCCGGGACGCGGAACTGGGGGGCGGGGGGCGGGGCGCCCGGAGGGAGGCGCGGGGAGGTGGCAGGGCGAAGGGGAGGTAGCAGAGGAGCGCGTCTCTGGCGGCCAAGATAAATAAAGGGAGCGCTGAGCGGTGTCAGGAAGCGCGCCCACGTGGAGCCCTGCGATGGGCGCCAGCGCGCACGGAGGCGCAGGGGCGCACGCGAGTCGAGCGCGCGCCCCAGGAGTTGGCTTCTGAAGCGGGTGCGATGGGGGTGATGTGTTGCACGTCCCTTTAAAGGCTAACACTTCTTTTGCCCCGGTCCAGCCCACAAGCTCAAAGATCCGGAATTTGCTTGTGCCTCGCCCCCACTCCCAAGCGGAGTAGGCGTCTCGTGCAGGGGGCGCACCCATTCTTAACAGCAAATCCCAGGGGTGGCGCTTTGCAACCATATTCGGACCCCTCCCAAACCCTGACCCTCAGAGTGCGCCTTAGGTCCTGGTGGAGGGGCGAGGTGAGTGTCAAATCTCCCAGCTACCCGTCGCCATTCAGGCAGGAGGCCTGGGATCTCGGGGGCTCAGACCTGCAGGATCCCGGAGGCTACGAGTGTTGATTTGCAGGGATCGCCTCAGCTCTCGCTACCGTAGCTTCCTGGCGTGCAAAGGGTTAACACGGGCTGGGTGTTGGGCTGGGGGTGCGAGGCGGGATCTGGGTGGGCGCGCTCTGATCCCCCCACCCCCTATTTCTCAGGGGTCAAGTTTCAGCGGCACTCCGCCCCCAGGGTAGGTGTGAAAGACACGTGTCCCCATTGTGAAGGGCCTGTCAGGCAGGACAAAGCAGCCGCCCACCCTGCCCCCCGCCCCTCGGCCCAGCCTGGGGTCAGCTCCAGGGGGCCGGCTGGGTGTCGAGGTCACGACGGGCCCGAGCTTTGGTGACATAAGGAGAAAAGGCTGGGCGACTGGGCGGAGGCCACGTGATGCTCAAGTGAGGGGTTTGAGAATCCCCCCCCCCCCACTCCCTAGACATCATGAAAAACCGAGCGGTCACCTCCATCCCACCAGAAGAGGGGATGAGCCCCTTCTCCCAACAGGCGTAGTGAGCACAGCGGCACCCCCTACCCCCCGTCCCCCCCGCCCCCCCATCAATCACCAACACAGAGAATCGCAGTGTCGAGCACAGTCGATTTTAGTGGTTTTCTTTAATCCTGCTCTGCACTTCTTTCTCATTTACTACACGGGATATAAAGAATAAATAGCAGATACTCTTAATTTACAATGATTAGTCATTCCATTTGTTCTCTATATTTACAATAACTGTAAAATAACATTGAACTCTATAGCTTCTTCGAGGTCCAAGGAAAACCAAAACACTTTCCGAAGAATGGAAAATAGCTTTTTAAAAGTCCTTCTACAAAAGTTCTCTCTTCTCTTTGTACTTTAAGAAAAAATAACTCCCCCCCCACCCCTTCCTGCTTCGCCATGCGAAGGGCACTGGAATATAAATAGCAGGTTAACATTATTAGCAACAACCAGAATAGGTCTCTCTTTTTTTCTTTTTTTTTTTTCCTTTTGCTTATTTTCTTTTAAAAATACAGTAGAAGCCGGTAACTTTTAACGTATAATACTGACCTTTTAATAAGTAAATTAAAACTGGGACCGTATATACACACACATATACATTCCTACACAGTTTAACAGTGCATTACATGAACCAGAAAGCTAGGTCTCTGTAGCCAAAAAAAAAAAAAAAAGTTCATTGAATCCCATCGCGAGTGGGTGGTGGAACTGATTGGAGACGGTGAGGGGGGCGTCAATGGGGGTCGATCAAGTGTTCGGGTGCGGGCAGGGGGCCCCGAGTTCTAGCATGAGCACTTGCACTCGGAAATGATGGGGTACTGGATGGGAATCCAGCCGCAGCGTTGGCCCCCGCGCCGTTGACAGCGCCACCGCAGCACCGTGAGGTGCACGGACTTGGAGGGCTTGCACACCATGCCCTCGGGCACGGAGCACGAGCGCTTACTGAAGCAGCTGCCCACCTTCACGTAGCGCGGCCAAAAGCGGCTGCCCAGGTCGTTCCACGCGTACAGCACCGGGCAGAAGGTCTGTGACCACAGCCACATCTGTAACTTCCTCCGCAGCTTCTTGCTCAGGCGCTGCTTCTTGCCCGGGGCCAAGCCCTCGGAGAACTCCAGCCCTTTGATCTCGCTCGGCATGGCCCCCGACGGCCGCTGCCGCAGCAGCTGGTCCAGCTCCGCCAGGTCCTCGGCGCCCCCGGCCGCCCCCCCGCCTGCGCCGGGCCGGTCCTCGGGGGGCGAGGTGGCCATGAAGCCGGGGTCGTAGTGGCCCCCGAGTAGGGAGCGCAGCAGCGTCTCGTTCAGATCCTTCTCCTTGGGGTCAAAGATAGGGTCCGGGTGCTCGATGAGGTCCACCAGGGGCAGGTTGTCGCTGGGAGCCGGGCGGATGTGGAGATAGTGCTGGCCGCCGGCCGGTGCCGCCCGCAGCCCCAGGACCACCACCAGGGCGTAGAGGGTGACCCCTAGGCTGGGGCAGCGCTCCATGCCTCCAGCGCGCGCCCGGGGCTGCTGCTTCGTCCCGCGTCCCCGGAGGAGAGCACGCCGAGCCCGCGGCGCCGCCGCGCTCCCCCGTCTCTCCGGCGGCCGCTCACTCGAGGCTGGGCAGGCGCAGGGCCGGCAGCATGAGTCGCCGGGAGAGCCCTTCGCTCAGCGCCGGCTCCCACCGGGGCGGAAAAAAGGCACCAAGTTATAGCCGCAACTCCCCTGCCGGGTCTATTCGGGAAGGCGGCCGCGGCGGGGCATCTGAAATCACTCCAGGGCGACCGCGGGCGCAGGGGGCGCCGGCTCCTCGCTGCTCTCCCGGGCCGGCGGCGGTGCAGGGCGCGTGGACGAGCCGCTCTCCCCGCCTCCTCCTCTCGCTGCTCCTCGCCCCGCCGCTGTGTGCAGCGCTGCTGGCCGAGCCGCTGCTAGGGGCACTTCCCTCCGCCTGCTCCGGGCTCCGCGGCCGGCTCTGCCCGGCGGACTCCAGCGGCGGCGGCGGCGGCGGCGGCGGCGACGGCGGCGGCGGCGTCCGCGCACGTTGGCACCGGTTTGTCTGTCTCGCAGGGTCCAAGCCTTTAAATTTCCTGCACTTTCAGCTCCATCACCATGGAAACCACTGACTCTCTCGGCGTTGCCCCCTCCCCCTTCTTCCCCCCCAACAACAACCCCACCCCCCACTTCTCCACCCCCGAGGAGCTGGAGCGGCACAGGCTCTGGGGGAAGCCTCCTGCACTCGCCGCGGCGGCGGCGGCCTCGGCAGCGCCCAGGGCTGTGCCCCGCCGGACCCAGATGCCCCGGGAAGCCGACAGTCCGGCTGCCCGCCGGAGCTCACAGGCGGCGGCGGCGGCGGTGGCGGCGGCGGCGGTGGCGCTTGGCAGGTCTCCGCGCAATTTTCTCTCTCCCCCACCACCCACCCCCCTTCTCCTCCTCCTGCAAAATGCACCGCCCCCCTCCTTTCTCCTGGAGCAATGCAACTGGGGCTCTAGGCGCCCCGCCAGGGCCAGTCCTGGGGAAAGCTCACGGCCGCTCTGGAGCCAGGCTGGAGGGTGCAGGGCCGGTTTTGGGGGGGTGCTCGAAGTGGTGCGGGGGGGAATCTCACTTGCTGGGTGCTTTGCACTGGGAGGGGAGGTGCTGGGGTCTCGTTTCTCTGCAATTCGGTGCAAGGAATTTCTCCATATGCATGGAGCCTTTTTCCCGGGCGCGTTTCGCCTTCCTCTCTCCCGGGCTCGCTCTAAGCCCCCTCTCCGCTCCCCGCCCCCCCTCCCCCCAGCGCGCGCGTACACACACACGCGGTGTGTACACACACACACACACACACACACTGCGCTGGGGGAGTCTGGGAGCCGCAGCGTTGGGCAGCGTGATGTAATTCCTAGGAAGCACTGCTGCCCATCTGTTACCCTGGCCCACGAGAGGGGTCCGCTCCGCACCCTCCTCTTCCTTGGCCGGGTCCTGCACCCTGAGTGGCGGAGCTGCAGGGGCGCGTCCCGCTCGCCTTCGGCTCTCGTATTCCGCCGGGCTTCGCGCGGCCGCCGCTCAACTCCCTGGGGGCGGCGCGCCCTCTTCTGGCCCACTGCGAGTCCTGCACCTGGCGCTGGCGGGGGCGGCCCTGCGAGGTGGGCTTGTCTGCTGTCCTCTGTTCAGTTCAGTTTGTGCTTCTGTGTCCTTGTCAGTGTGTGTGTGCGTGCGTGTGTGTGCGTGTGCGTTGTGTGTGTGTGTGTGTGTGTGTGTGTACGCGCGCGCGCTGACTGGTCCACTGTGGTTCCGCTGTTCTCTCGAAGTTCTCTAGGCCCTCAGTGTAAACGACCTTCCTGAGATTCCTCACCAAGCCCCTCAAATGTCACAAGAATAGTATTGCACCTTTTGCCTCCACTAAATTGGCCTCAATGGACAAAAGTTACGGACCAGAAACTTAAAAGATGAACTGACCTGAATCCTGGCTGGACTTCACCCTGATGGAACTCCGTCAACCTTGGACAAATCACTTTTGTGGCATCATATACCTTATTTTCTGCATTAGTGACGAAGCTACATTACTCTTCCAGTCCTTTCTTTCTGTGATTCTAAATAAACCTGTGTGATGTTTTCTCTTCCAGAAGCAGGGTTGGTGTTTTTTTTTTCTGAGAGGAGATGGATATTGGAAGGACACTTCTTGTTCATTTCCCCTTGGATAAAGAGCAGAATCTAAGCTTCAAAACTCAAATTCAGTTTCCTTTGTAGTGGATGTGATTGGAGTCTGGGAAAAGGTGGAAAACAGAGACTTGGGGTAGATGACGGGAGGATTCACCAGCCTTCCATGCAGTGGAGTTAGGTCTCATGTGACAACCTAAATCACTCCACTTTTTTTCCCCAAAGATGTTTTTTTCCTTTCAACCTGTGCTCTCCCTCTCCCCCACCCCTCAGAAATTTATCATCTATCTATGGAAGAAAATACATTGTTTCACCACAAGTCTTTCTGTAAAATCTTAGCAGTTGGGAGGCGTGGCGTTTCTCAGCTGAAAACATTTTCGTAAACTTTCAAGTCTAGACAGTATCTAGAATTAGACTATCAAGGTACTGCCTCAAAGGAAATCTTGCTTTGATGAAAATAAGAACAACTCATTGGTTGTTTGAATTGAGTTGATTCTGAAATGATGTCTGACTGTACCCTGGCACATAGTAGGCTCTTAAACAATGCTCCTTTCTTTTTGATGTGCGTTAGGGGGCTTGGCACTAGTTTATTTTCTTAGGAAGATTAAGTGTTCCAGAGTAATTGTGTCACCGTTGTGGATTAACTAAGAAAATAATTTTTCGCTAAAGAGTTCAAAGGCTAAATTCTAGCCCAGCCCTCCTGAGAGGGTGGGTCCCAATTAGTGACATTTTATTAGGCTGTTCTCTGTTCCATCAATCTCTTCTCCTCTCCTTCAAATCACCTATTTTCGTTTGAAAACCAACCCGGATGTTTCAGCCCTTTATTTAGGCTGGGTAGATTGGATTGAACAGCAAAAATGTTCCCTTGGGAATGAAAAAACAAACCATGTTAGACAATAGATTGAGCGACCTGTTTGTAGAGGGTCCACTGGGTGAAGACCATGGGGGAAAACACAAAGGAGAAAGAACTCACTGTCGTTTGCCAACCTCTAAGACTTTTGTAGCCCAGTGTAGGGGTCTATGGCAAGCATATGACCGAAACATTAAAAGAGCATGTAAAGAGGTCTGTAACTTCCCATAACAATGTAGACCAACGTTTCACCACATTGTAAAACCCCATGCCCACGTTTGAGACATAATAGTTTGATGCTATGTTTTGAATGTTGTTTAAAATTGTATAATATATTACAATGCTCCCCCACCCCAGTCAAAACAATTATAATATAAACTGTAGTATTTTCAAAGTGCACTGACCCTTCTTCACTGTGGGTCTCTGAAATGGCCCTCACTCTACACCCATGTTCTTAGATACGAAGTGACTCTGGGGATGCTCTTAGCAGAGACTAAGCAGGACTAATAAGAATACAAATATGAATGTGAATACGAATGCTAATACTAACACGAATACGAATGCTAATGTTAATCCTAATGGTGGAGCTGAGCTTTACTTGGGCTTGATGAAGAAAAAGGTTCTTCAGGAGATTTGAAATACACAGGTGAGTGTGCATGAAGAAGGGAAGCACATGGCGTCAAGGACAGCCAGAAGATCTGGGGTGTGGGCCATGGAGGAGGAAATGTCATAAACAGAGAAACTCAACACAAAGACCACCTTGGGACCGAGTGGACCACGGCTGGAATTCTAGCTGTTGCCACTCACCAGCTGGGTTACCTTCTTCACAGGGGCATCTTAATTCCAATCTTCCATTTCCTCACCTGTAAACTGGGGCTCACACACCCCTCCCAGAACTACGCTGTAGAAAGGAGGCAGGGAAAGTCTAGCATAATACTGTACCCAGGCGCAGAGTATAGAGTGGCCGATAGCTTTTCAACCAATGTTAGTTCTTTGGGGAACCCCACTGCTCCCAATTGAGCAACCAACCACCTCAGGTTTGAGCCAGAGAGGCTTGAAGGGGCTGGGAAGCATCTGAAATCAACCCCAACACCTGTGGCCACTTCGCATGTCCACTAAAGCTACTCTCCACTGCTGCTGGCCGTCAGGAGTTGGGGACAGGGGAACTGGAAATGTTTTGACTCAACAGTAGACCCATTTCAATGCTTCTATGGCTTCCTATTGAAGAGGGAGCTGACAAGCAGGACAAAGAGGGTTGTACCGGTATTTCTTCAGAAGGAAGCTGTGGGATGGGAGGTGGGCCAAAGGAAGGATGGCTGTAGGCTAAGCTCTCTGATCAGGCCCTTCCTGGGGGGTGGCGGGGAAGAGTTTGGACGTTAGTGGAGATTCACTAGGGGTTTGGGCCTCAGCAGCGTGTGTAGGAAGTCTAGTGAATGAGACAAGTGTAGGTTCAGTCCTGGCTACCCACACTCCAGAATTTCTGTCCCTGCAGAATACTCTGGCAAGGAAAATCGAAACACATCTCTGAACAACTGCTTTGGCAATTTCGAGTCAAGGCAAGAGGACGCCGAGGGTGCTTTTATGCTTCTTTTCTTATTTCCAGCTGATTCTAAGAATGATTCTAAGAATAATTCAACAATCTTCGGGGAAGCTGGGATGGCTCAATGGACTGAGTGCTCATCTTGCAGCCCTGAGGTCCAAGGATCGAATCCTGGCCCTGGCCTGTGGGGACCCATGTGCTGAGCTGGGGCGAGCTTCCCATGTGGGAGGCCCCCAGCCCAGTTCCTGCCCTGTGCAGCCCCCGCCCACCTGTGGAGTGAAACTGTAGAAAACCAATGACATACAACTATGGAGACTGCTCTGGGCCCTCCCCTTTCTCTCTCTCTCTCTGTCAAAACAATAAAAATAAATCTTATCAAAACAAAACAATCTTCTTGCTTTTTTTGGCCCTGAAAATATAAACCTGAGGCAGCAGTGGTTGATAATGCTAAAGACCTGGGGCTTGATGTTGGAAAACCTGCAACCCGGCAGTTGTGTGACCTTGGGTGAGTCACTTTACCTCTCTGGGGGCTTCCCTGACACTGAGAGGTAAGGGGACCAGGAGACACCATAATGGAGAAGACACGACAGCTGCCATCTTTTAGGCCCGCCATCATCCCAGGCCCATGAAAATTGTCACCTGATTCTCACTTTCTCTCTGGTCCCACAAATGTTGAATTGGAGGGGCTTTTTCTTAATGAGACCCAAATGGCATTTTTGGATTTGACCCAACTAAGCAAAGTGAGGAAAGTCAGCCACGAGGCCTGTGGCTTTCCTCTCCAGACCAGTGGAGGAATGGGCGGGTGGGGGTGGCTCCCCAGGACCTGCGGAGGGCGGGGGGCTGGCAGGCTCAGGACTCACAGCCAGGCTAGAGGCCAGTTCAGCGTCACAATGCATTCTAGGTCTGCGTGTGTGTCCCACTGGGGATGGGATTTTAGTTAGAACAATGAAGCTCTAACTGACATGGGTAGTGTGTGTGGGGGGGTGGGGGTGGGGGGTAGGAGGAGAGAAAGAAGGGAGCAGAGGAGGGAGAGAACTGTAAATCTGGGGCTGGGGTGGGAAAATGAGTAAAGAAATGTGAAATGCGTTTCCAGGAATAGAGACAAAGCTGAAGGCCAACGCAGGAGAGGCGCTGGTCCCGGCTCCCCCCGCCCCTGCCCTTCCCCAGTCTGTCTGCGTCTCTGCCTGCCGCCCCCTCCCCACCAGGCTCCACGCTGGGGAAGGGGAGACAACTTGGGAGCCCGGTGGCTCATTCATCTCCTGATAAACTGTTTATCTGAGTTTTAACGAGGGCGCCTCTCTTCCCGCCCTGGAGACAGAAGCCTCCTCATGTTTAGCCTGCCCTGACGTGGGGGGCCTGGGGGTGGCTGGGGGCCACGCCGGCAGGGCAAGCGTCTGCCCTTTTGTAGCCTGCGCTGCGGCTGGGCGCAGATGCACCGAGGGCTTCCCCTGCCAAGGAAACCTTTCAGCTCGCTGGGTTTCGGCAGCCACTGCACACGCGCACACGCGCGCACACACACACACACACACGGACTCGAAATACATTTCACAATCAAACACGACTTGTTCCTGAGTTGTGGACTCTGTGACCCAGGATTTCAAAGGAGTGGCACGACACGGCTACAGTATGGCTAGCGTGGTGACGGATTCCCCCAAATGATGGAGGGGGTGTTCTGTGAAAAGACAACTGTCACCCAATTAATAGAAACGTAAACTCTCGGTGCCCTAGGACTCACTTCCCACCTTCCCCCACCCACCCTTACGGCTTCCCATAAGCACCCATTGGTACAGATAAGCGATGCGTTTGTTGACCGGGTACCTTCCTTCCACAGCAACACGTACAAGAATAGTAAATACAAACACACCAGGGTGCACACTCACGCACACACACACACTCCTTACGCCTCCCCCCACATGCTGCTGCCCTTCTGCCCCCCCTTTGTCACCTGGGCTATAAACGTTTCTGGAGATAGGCCCTTTTAGCTACCTGCCCTGATGAAGCATTACCCACCACCTCCCCCACCCCACCCCCACCCCCACAAACACCCATCTTCACCTTAGCTCCCCCCCATTCCTCTAGTACTGCTGCCTCATCGATGTTTATTGAGATAGTATGGTCTAGTCATCCTTATCCCCTCAAAGACTCAAGATAACAAGGAGATAGGAGCTCAATGGAGTGAAAAATAAAGTGGAAAACCACCCCCATTTCAAGTGGTTGGGTGATTAATAGGTTCCAGCTACTGAATGCACCAATGCCACGTTCTTCCACCCCTGAATTTTCCCCGAGCCCCTAGCTCTCTCTCCTTATCATCCAGCTATCCGGCAGCCTTGGGAATGATTCATTGTGACCACCTACCATGACCCTGCAGTCTCTCACCCATCCATTCACCAGGCATGCATCCTGCTTCCAGACACTGCTTGCCAAGGGATAAAAGACGTCCCTTCTCTTGAGGAGCTCAAAGACTACTGGGGAAAAAAGGGAAAATAAATCAAATATTACACTTGCGATGTCAATTGTCATGATGGAGCATAGGAACACTGGGGTAGGGGATCCATGAAAGCACCCCAGGAAATCTGATGTCCACGTTGGGTTCTGAAAGACCGATAGGATGTCACAGGCTAGAGGAGTGAGGAGCGGGCATTGTCTGGGTCCCATTTGTGGCATTGGAGGGGACCCGCTACATACCCAAATACTGGAGACAGAGTGGCAGTCCTGTGTTGGGACTTGGGGGCTAGAGGCTGGAAGACCAGGGGGCTCATATGGGGGGCCATCCAGGGCCTTAAGCAGTTTGAAATAAAATTGAATTGAGACTTGAGTTTAGAAACACTTGAAAGAAACCTCGGAAACCATATTAATATGGTGATGGCAGGTCCTAAATATTTTATTTATGGCAGCTCCTATTAAAAGACCCAAACAAACTTGATCCTGATTGAAATCTAGGCTGCTCGGTCCTAGAACCCTTGTTTTCAATTTCTGTGCAGGGATTATTTTATGTGCATGGAAAAATTCCTAAAACTATGTTTACATATCATTTGTTGTAACATCCCTAAAGAAGGAGATAAGTACATGGGGTGAGGAGGAGGGAGTGCAATCATTATTCATGCATTTAAGGGAAAAGCAACAAAAGGTTAAAATCCGTGAATTTAGAAGCAATAGCTTGCTACAAAGTAACTATCAACCATTTAGTAAGGCTGGAAGTGGTATTTAAAGTTCTACGTGTTGAAAAGAGTTTTGAGGCCAGCATCAGGCCGTGGGGCAGGGCCAAGCCCTATTCTTAGATAATCTTTGTTTCAGGTTTAGTTAAATGGTTCAACGCTCGTGTACCATGGTAAAGTGAGGGAGAAGCTGTTTGAGGAGCTTCTGTGTGCAGGGTGTGTGTTTGTGTACCCACATATACATATGTGACAGATGCTATTTCATGACACTTTAATCTCCTGTTTCAGGCATCTCCAGAGAAATTAGATTTCTTTCCAAATGAAGAGATACCCATGTCAAAACCCACCACAGTCTGGGAAGCAAAACTAAAACGCACCACGAACCAATCTCATGCTGGATCAACACTCCGCAATCTGGAATGAGTTTGGGTTGGGGGTTGGTTACTGAAAGCAAGTCACCTAAGTTGAGGGTTTGGAGGACTGGGTCCCCAAAGGAGTAGACAAAGGGCATTCTCTCCCATCTCCCAGTTTTAGAAACAAGAATACAAGTTTAACACATGCTGGTAATTTACCACCTGCCTTACAAACATTATCGTCTCTGCATCATACAGGGGGAGCTTCCGGCATTTGGACAACTATCTCCCCATTTTATAGACAGGGACATGGAGGCCCAGAGAGGTGAGGGAACTTCCCAAGGCCACATATTCTTTGACTCAAGGATCATCTCAGAAGGCAGGGCAAGGAGTCTTAGCTCAGAGCTATGGGCCCAGAGGTTTTCCTAAGACACTGATCTCCATTGGTCTGTGACTGTTCTCTTGCTCCACATCTATATTTGACTTATGTCAGTGATCATCGGTACCAATAGGCTAGGGAGACTTCCTTTTGGCAACCTGGTCAAGTGGGGGCAGGTTTCCTTCATCTTCCCCTCCCCCACTGAGCCTGCGGTCCCACCCCCCATAATGGAGCATGACTGTAGTAAAACGTGGCTTTTGATCAAGCGTCTTCACATCACTTTCAAGACAAACAATGTCCCCGCAACCCCCAACTGTTTTTATTTTTCTTATATCTAAGGTTTCACATAGTGCCTTTACCTAGCTTCATTAAAAAATGTCCTCAATTAAGACCAAAAAAAAAAAAAAATAATAATAATAAAAATCATGACATCTCACTACAGCAATTCACAAAACATACCTACAGAAAATGAAAGAGGCTTCAAAGTTATATAAACAACCTCCTTAAATTTCTAAAAGGGGCTCCACAGATGAAACAAATTTCATCAGTTTCTATAAAGAAAAAAAGGTAGTTTTCACAATAAACAAAGGATGCTGATCCTGTATGAAATAAATTTAAGAAAAAATAAAAATAAAAGGGTTTCCTATCTTCCCTCTAACCTACCAGGCATCCTCCACCTACTACAACGATTTTCTAGTCTTCTTTCTGGCATGGTAAATTAAGATTACAAAGAAATGTATTATTTAAAATACAAATAAAAGTAAAGAAAACTGGGGAAGCCAGGATGGCTCAGTGGTTTAAGAGTTCGCTTTGCAACACTGGGGTTCGAGAATCAAGTCCCAGTCCCAGTCTTGGCCCCGGCCTGTGTGGACCCATATGCTGAACTGGGGTGTGCTTCCCATGAGGGAGGCCCCCAGCCCAGTTCCCGCCCTGCGTGGTCCCCACCCACCTGTGTGGAATGAAACCATGTTGAAAACTGATGATGCACAACTATGGAGACTGCTCTGGGCCCTCCCCCTTCACTCTCTTTCTGTCAAAAACAATCAAGTAAATCTTAAAAAAAAAAGTAAAACAGTGGCTAGTTCTTCACCAGGGTGAGTGGTGGGTACACATGTTTCATCATAGCATTATACTAAGATAGGATTCTTTATTTATAGGATTTTAGAAAACATCAGTGTTATAAATTATTTGTGTACACATAAATTAGAAAATTTTTTCCCCATCCATGGTTGAGAGAATGGATGAGGTTAGAGCTGAGTCCGGTGTCTGGGCCCCTGCTTTCCTCCCCACAGAATGAACCCAGAACACTACAATTTCAGACAAGTGTTTCTTTCCTCACACAAAGGCTTAACCGTGTTAACTAGTTAATGTAAAGCTTGATTAAACTCGCAAAGATAATCCCTAAAATGCTGGGAGCAGGGCCCTTGAAGTGCCTGGAGGTGGCAGGGAGGGGGCAGGCTGGTAATGAGGCCAGGCTGGGGTTCCAGCCTCACAGTCACCCTGCATTGTTTCAGAAGCGAATCACTGTGGCTGTTCAGCGAAATACATTGAGAAAAATGCAAAGCCGCCTCCCTCACCTCCTGGAGGATTTGAGTCACCACAGATGAGCCTTGAAATGTAGTCAGAGGCAGCGTAATTATCATGCCATGGGGGGAAAGAAAATCCTGGCAGATCCCATTTTGTAGAACGCTGCCTTCTTTCCAAGCCTTGGCCCAGGAGGATAAGCAGCTACGTTGGAGACTAAATGTTTATGGCTCAGGCTTCTTCAACTGTATGAATGTTTACTTCCGAGGTAGTCCTATTGTCCCGTGTGATTCCCATAGGTTTCTTCTAAATATTTTGACAGCCAGCGAAGCCTGGGGGCGCTTGTCCTCTCTTAGGGACCACGGACCCTTGATTGGCTGTGGGATGGGGTTTGGCGAGGTCTCTAACTTGTCCCTGATCACAGTTCTTTATCCAATCGCTATTAGGGTCCTACCTGAGGTCCCATCTGTCATCACCTTTCTCTAATTTCTCCACTAAGAAGGGCTCACCCATGGCAAGACAGCTTTTTGCTGAAGTGTACTGCAGTACCCCTCGCTTGCTCCCAAAGTCTTAGTATTCCTGAAGGAGAAACGGGCTAAAATAAACTCCGACATAGAAAGGGAATTATTTACAATTGCTTAGAAACCTCCAAGGATGCTTCCGGTCACTCTCAGGCTGAAGTTGGATGCCTTTTCCATTCTGAGCAGTCTCCCTTTCCCCATCGCTCCTTTCTCCTCTACTGTTCACCTCATTTTTTAGCTTGTCTAGAACTCCTGAGAAGTCTCTACAAAGCCTGCATTCCTGACTTTTAGATGTTCCATCTACTCACTCTCTCCCTTGTGCAAAATCATTTGCGGCCTTCTAGATTCTGCTTAAATATCGCCTTTTCCATTCTTGATTCCCTCTGGGTGGACTTAGTTGCTCCGGCCCGCAGATGCCACACCATTCTATATCTTCCTCCAGTTTACTTGGGACCAGTTTGCGTTCCAGGCAGCTGTCTGTCTCGACTGCCAGACAGTGAGCTTTCTCTGGGAGTTCATCTCTGTCTTCCCGGTGCCTAGCATTGTGTTTGGCATACAGTAGATGACTAGTGAACCAATGACTTCCTAAATTTGTTTCACTGCTTTTGGGGACCATTGTGGATCCTGATAACGGGAGGAAGGAAATCATGATGGTGAAAACTATGCCCCTTTCTTAGTCTACACAGCCAATGCAGACAGTAATAGCATATTTGATCTTTCCTTAGAAATCAGATCCCTCCTAGGTATCTGGAAAATAGAAAGAGTCGTGTGACTAAAATAGATGCTTCATTATTTACTACATGCCAAGGACCTGCCCACATTGAACTGGGCAGGGCCTGCTTGTAGCCACACCCCCTGCAGCCCAAATCCTCTGATTGGCAGCTCAGTATCTGCAGGTCTCTGGCAGCAGCAGCCAGGGCAGGGGAGGGCTCTGGCGTGCTTGGCTTGCTCCCAGGAAGCCGCAGCGTGGCATGGGGGTCGGCGAGTGGTCGAATGATTCCAGCTCCTTCTGGGGAGGCACAGCTGCTGTGACATGTCAGGCTAGACTCAGCCCAAGGCCCTCCGAGAGAAAGACGGTGGCGTCCCCGGGCCCATCCCCAAGACCCCAGCCCCCAGACCTTGTGGGAAAGTTTCCCTCCCTCCCACCCCACTGCTCCCAGCCCCTGCCATCTTCCTGGACAGGGAGATGCAGGAACTGTTTCCCAAAGGGCCGAAGGCCACTGATCTCTCTGCAGACTTGGCTGCTTGTGTCGCCGGCTCTTTTTTGTGTAGCCAGAGAGCCTTGCACACCAGCTGGTGCGGTCGGCCCTCCCTGAGGGTCACGATCAACACCAAGTAGGTGCAGCTCCCTAAACATCCGTAAGTGCCATGAGCTCTCATCCTGCAGCCACAGCTGTCCAGAGAAGCAGGTAGGAGCCCCTCTGGGCATTCGTTGCCCAGCCCGAATGACGCAGCCCGCTGCAAGAGCGGCGCAGGGCCGGGCTCTGTCCACCTGGCACAAAGGGCCGCGCTTTGAAGAAGAAATGGATTAAGGTATTGGATTACTGTTTCAGGAGCCAGGCTCAGGGCCTGAGCTGAATGTTCTCCCCCAAGGAGGGTGACTTGGCAGAACAGTTCCGGCTTTCCTCCCTCCTGCCTCACTTTCTTCCAGTCTCCATTGCCCTCAGGGCAGGGGGGTCGCAGGGTATAAGGGAGACCCCTCACTCCCCATGACTTACATCAACATTGTAGTAAAGGGTACCTGGGGCCACATTTCTTACACCGCTGCACATGTTCAGTCCTACCCCGTGGCACCGCGGAGATGTGGGCAAGAATAGTCAGTGGGTATTCTGAGTGAGTGACAGATGGCTAGAGGCAAGAGCTCAATAAGGAAACTGGTGTTAACCTCGTTCTTCTTGTCCTCCTCCTTCTTACCAATCTCCGAGTTCATGCTATATGACTAGGACAGTGCATTCGATTTGTTGTCTCATGTAGTCCTCGAACCAACTCAGTTTATAAGTGAGGACACTACAACTCAGGGAGGTCAAGGCACTTGGCCAAAGTCACCCAAAAAGAAGGTGGCATCACTGTGGTTTAACTCCCTGCCTAACCTCAAAGCTTGTGGTCTAGTCTTGAGGGGTTCTTTTTGTTTCACCTGGAATTCTGCTTCTGGTGTTCTTTATACAACTCACAAATCTATAGAAGGTGGTGGTGCGGGGAGACACAAAAGTATAATTCAATGTGACTCACAAAATAGTAGTATAAATTATTAATAGAGGCAAATATACATGGTAAAGCTTATAATGACTAGGAATTATATACACTAATTTGGGGACAGGGATTATTTCTGGAGAGAGGAAGGTGAAGTACTTGGTGGGTATTTATGTGTATTTGTAACATTAAAAAAAAAAAAGAAAATGAGAGAATTATTAAAGCAAATATAAAACAAATAAAAATCCTTGGTGCCTCAAGCCACAATGAGATACCAACTTTATATCCTTTAGGACGGTTTAACAAGGGGTGGTCAAGAAATTTGCAGAATGAAGGAGAAGGTTAAAAAGAAACATACAAAAACAGCAACTATATTTTTTCATTTCAATATACTCTCCCTTAATCCTAATACACTTTTCAGATCTTTAAATACATTTATTTATACCCTTGAAAAAAAATGTTTTGCTTTTGCCTCAAATTGCAGCTTTAACCTCTTCATTGTCTATAAATTTCTTCCCTCAAAGCTGTTTTTTCATATTTGGGAACAAATAATGATCAGATGGAGCCAAGTCTGGACGGTAGGGAGCGGGGTTCAATGTTTGGAAGCCACAGTCATGAAGAGTCGCCAGTGCAACATTGCTCTTGTTCACGGGCACGTTGTTGTGCAAAAGAAGAACCCCTTTGGTCCGTTTTCCTCTTCTTGTCTCCTTCACAGATTCTCCGAACTGTTTCGGTAGACTGGAATAGTACTCTCCAATGACTGTGACATCCTTATCCTTGCAATGGATCAGCAAGATACCCTCCATATCGTCAAAGCACAGTAGCCGTATTTTTCCAGTCCCTTGCGACACCTTGAACTTAGTGGGTGGAACTCCCTTTTCGTGCGACTGCATGGACTCCTGCTTTGACTCAGGCTCATAATGATAAATCCAGGTTTCATCTCCAGTGACAATCCTGTTTAAAATTTCATCTTTATTGTCTCTGCAGAGGTCCCCAAACTGTCGTGAGCACTCCAGGCGCTATTGTTTTTGAAGTGACCTGAGTATTCTTGGTGCCCATCTTGCACTGACTTTTGCCATTTATTTATTTATTTTATTTTTATTGTTTTTGACAGAGAGGGAGAGAGAGAGAGAGAGAGAGAGATACAGAGACAGAAAGAACCGAACTGGGGGAGCTCCCAGTTCAGCATATGGGTCCGCAAGGGCCGGGGCTGGGATTCGATCCTCAGTCCCCGGCGCTGCAAAGTGAGCGCTTAACCCACTGAGCCATCCCGGCTTCCCCTTGCACTGACTTTTGATGTCCTTTGCTGATGGAGAATATTCAGAATGATGGTAGGTGATGCTCCAACCATTTCTGCAAGCTGCTCTTTATGCAGCCTGGCATCTTCTAAGACATGTTTTCAACTTTTTGGACAATGTCTGAGGAAGTGGCCTCCACAGGGTATCCCAAATGGAGGTCGCCTCTGCCATGCCTGAAGAGGCTGTGCCACTTGGAAACCATGGATTTCCCAGGGCAGTCCCTGTACACTGCTAACATCTCTCCTGAAATGGTGTTTTCCCTTGTTTTGTGAGGAACTTAACAACGGTGTGAAATTCCATTTTACCCATACTGGGTTTCCTTCACATTTGCCAGGCTTCTTTGGCAATATCTGAAAGAATACAGATGCAAGTAGGCTGAAATTTGGCACATACACTAATAAGTCATGAAATCAAACTGTGTGCTAGTACCTCCTCCTCTCTGATAACCCCATAGTCCATGGATTTCTTGACCACCCCTTTTGTTTGTTTGTTTGTTCGTTTGTTTGTATGTATGTATATAAAAATAAGCATTGACAAGCATATGGAGAAATTTAACCCTTAGGCACTCTTGGTGGGAATGTAAAATGATGCAGCTGCTATACAAAATAGCATGGCAATTTCTTAAAAAATTAACAATAAAATTACTATATGATCCAGCAATCCCATCTCTGGGATATTTGTGCACCCAGCTCATAGCAGCCTTATTCACAATAGTCAGAAGGTGGAGACAGTGCAAGTGTTCAGCAACAGATGAGCAGATAAGCAAAACGTGCTAGATACATACGTTCAATGGAATATTATCCAGCCCTAAAAGAAGGAAATTCAGGTATGTGTTACAACATGGATGGACCTTGAGGACATGATGCCAAGTGAAATAAGTCAGTCACCAAAGGCCAAATACTACTCTATGATTCCACTTAAGTGAGGTACCTAAACTAATCGAACTCATAGAAACAGGAAGTAGAATGGTGGTAGTCATGGCGGGAGAGGGGGAACGAGGAGTTTAATGGATACAGAGTTTCAGTTTGGGAAGACAACAGAAGATCTGGAGACAGATGGGGGTGATGGTGGCACAACAATGAAAATGTACTTAATGCCACTGAACTGTACATTTACAAATGGTTAAAATGGTAAGTTCTACATTCTGCATATTTTACCATAGTAAAAATGTTTGGGGGGTGTCCAGGAGGGAGACGTAGGACAGCTTTACACACTGTCCTCCTCATGGGCCACCTTGCCTTGGTTGGTCACCATCAGTGAGTGTTAGACCCAGGGTGACGTGGGAAACGCCCTCCCCCGGGAGCTCTCAGCTGCCTGCTTTCCTGACTCAGGTGGCTCTGTGCAAAGCCACCGTCTCAGTCTTCTCTTCTGTCACTTTGCAAGACCTGGACGCTTCCAGGCGGAAAGTTAGTTCATCGGAAAATACAAGCAGTCCTTCAAGGGTCCCCTGGATTGAGAGACTCCCCACCTGGTCATCTCTGAGGCTGACCCGTGACTGCAGCCAGCCCCCTGGGGATAGTAACAGGCCTGTCCACCAAGGCCAACGTGCCCGACCTCAGAATCCCAAATTAGCACCCGGCCCTTCCATAGGGCGACTTTGGTTTAGCGTTTAAGTGAAACCTTGACAGGCTCAGGGACGGGGGTGGGGTGGGGGTGCTCTCATAGGATGCCCTTTCTTCAGGGAAGGTGCTGCTGTGGGCAGCCAGCTCCTACAACTGCAATTAGGGCCTTTCAATGGAGGTGTCAGCCACAGTCCAAGTCTGAATGGTCTCACCCATGAAATTCATAATGGGATAAAAGTTCCATTCCGGGACTGACAACTTCAAATGGAATTTGGTGTAATCTTTTATTTATTTACAGGGTTGTGGGAACGAGGGGCGGGGGTGGTGAAAAATCCCATCTCACCCAGCCCTCCCCCGTCCTCCGACCAAGCTTCCAGGGATAAAAATGAGGGTTGGGATTACATTTGGAGGGAAGCAAAGGCTATATTTAAATATGCTTTGGAAAGTGTGGCTCCATGTCTGAGGCAGTGAGTCCAGAGCGACAGCTTCATCCCGCTTGGCCGGGGACATTCCAGAGAGTCATAGAGAGACCTTGTGCTAATTGGTTCCAATTTATCAGTTTCAAATTCCGCGTCCCAGGCTAGGTCTGCATGCTCGCTGCTCCCGACAGAGGCGGCTCACTGGATTTACTCCAGGAGCTAGACGCCTTCCATACTTTGCCTGGTTTTCCTGGGTGACCGTGGCTGTTTAATGAATTCTTGAAGCCCCTTCGATTCAACCTAAGCGCACCCAAGTCATTATTCCATTAGCTGCTTCTTGGTAGATCTTTCAGTAAGCTCAGTGCAGCTCATTCACACAAAAGCAGGGGCTTTCTGCGGTATTAAGTGAGCCAGGAGAGCCAGGGGTGGGGTGGGGGCGGGGGACGGATTTATTTGTAATTACAGTAGGGTTCTTGCTCCCAACCCGGCCCACCGTTCTGCCCATTCACAGACTCCGGCCAGGGCTGGCGCCAAGATCTCTAAGTTGCCCTGTGTTTATGTCATTGAGACGAGGACAATATTTCAGTGTGGAGCCAAGCCACAGGGATCCACTCTATAAAACCCTCACTAAAAATAGATGCTCCAGCCCCTGCCCAGCCCCCTCCCCGCCTCCGCGACTCCCGCACGCCTGCCCCCAGCGCTCCAGCACCCAGCTTCAATGGGCCGGGAGACAGGCGTGCCGAATCGCCCGAGTCGCGCAGCTCCGGGGGCCTGGGGAGCTCTTTTCTTCCGCAGGAGTTTTAAAGCAGAATAAAAGGCGTCAATTAGCAGCCTTTAGAGCTGACAGGGCAATTAAAGCTAAATTGCAAGACAGAGGGAGTGCTAGAAGGGAGAGAGAGAGAGAGAGAGAGAGAGAGAGAGAGAGAGATTTCAAATGTATTTTTGGTGACAGCTGCATTTTTGAGGAGGGTGAGCCTCTCAAACTACAACTGGCTGTTTGGATATACTTTCACTTGTGAAGTGATATTTTCAGTGAACACTGATATGCTCAGTTTATTGCACTTTTCATGTTAGATCGGAGCTGCTTGGGAAAATTAAAACAAACACAAAGCCAAATGATCTCGTCTTTACAAACGCTCCCAAACTGGCCTGGGTCCCAGTCCACCCTTTGCTTTTCGGCGTGAGTTAGGTGCAACATGAAGTGGTGAGGGGAGATCACGGGTGGGTGGGGCCCCACAATGGTCAGGCACGAATCAGGTTTTGGGGCTCCCTCACAGAGCTTAGAGCTGATGACTTGGTCATGACATCTTGGCACTCTTTCTGTTGTCAGCCTGGAACCCCAAAGTTATAAAACTATTGGGAAGCATTGATAGACTTTAGTTTTTAATTTTTTCACTCCTGAGTGACCTTCCTTCACAGTCCGGCTTTTTGGTTTGGGGTTTGGGAGGGCCTGGGATTATTTTATACAGATGGGACTTATAACAAAGGCAGCGCTGATTTTTATTCACTGGTGCAACACACCAGGTCAGGGGGATGGATTCAAGGGGTGCTGTGCACCCAGATGGATGGCTCTGAGAAAGAACTAGAACTGAATCAGAGAAGTCAGCCTGGGACAGCTGCGGGCTTCATCGACAACCTCACAGGCATCCTGCCCACCCTGGGACCCCAAGCCACGGAGGACTCAGCAACCACAGTTCCCCCCGAGAGTGTTCTCAAACTCGCCTTGGCTTTGCTGAACCTCAAATTTCAGTCTCCCCTCCTACCTCTGGAAGCCCGTTCTCTTTATCCTCACTTACTCATTAAGAAGAATGACCATTTCTACAACACCTACCCTGCTGCTGGCATTGTGTTAAGGGCTTCCCATGCATGAGTGTGAGTCAGGTAGGTGCTACTCTTGTGCCCATTTTATGTAAGAGGAAATGGAGGGGGCTGAGAGAGCTTTGGTAACTTGTTCAAACGCATCCAGTTGGTGTGTGGAGAAGCTGGGATTGGAACCAGAGCTACATCCAAAGACTGAGCTGTTAACCCTTGCGGTATGCAACTCCTGTGCAGGGCTCCCGTGAATCCTCGGGGAAACTTGTTAACTTGGCCTCAGTATTCATCTGGATGGAGCTAAGCTGGGAAGCCCTCCGTGATGGGGACTTGCTTTTCAGGATACTGGTGATACTGCAAGGGCAAAGTTCAGCCTGCTTAGAATCATCTGTTTTCAGCTGAAGGGACCTGAGAGTGACATTTAGTGGAGGGCATCTCGAACTAGGATTCAGGGCTCCTAGATCTGTGGGGACCAATTCTCGGGAGCTTATGGACTTTATATATTAGGGGCAATATCTAGCTCAAGCCCCACCATTTACGTCCAGCAAGGTGAGAGGCCAAAGCAGGTCACGCAGTTAGTTCTGGCAGGTGAAGTCCATACCAGGATCACACCTCTGCCCAGGGCCATTTCTGCTAAACACTAGAATTTTCTAGCACTGGAATTAATAGGTCTCCTTGCACAGCTTGATTGAAGCTCCTGAGGGCAAGGGCTGATTCTAGGGGCTTGTATAAATATTTGATGAATGAATATGCAAAACTAATTTAGGAGTGGTTACAGGTAGGTAAACACTTGATATGCTAATTACAGGCCTGTGTTACCTGCACTCAGGAGTATTAATATTTGGCCACAGTTCACTCTCCTAAGGTCAATTGCTTAAATAAAAAAAAGTCGCCTTTCTGTGTATATCCTGAGTTCTTCTCCATTCATTCCACATTCAGTAATTTTTTTTATAGAGTTTGGGCTAGGCCCTCTTCCACACTGTAAACAAAACAGATGAATCCCTTCCTGCTAAGCTGCTCTGTAAGGTATTGCTATGCCGTATTGCTATGTAACTGGGGTCTGGTCTAGTGAGGTTTGGATGTGAGAGCCTCAGTTTAGTTTCTCAAATTTGGAGAAAATTACTGCATCTAAATTTTTGTCTTTTTGTTTGGTCTTATTTTCTTCTATTATGCCTTAATAAATTTTTTTTTTAACTTTCATTTTTAATTTAAAAATTACAAGAGCATACATTGTAAGAAAATAAAATACTGCAGAATTATAAAGACATGACTTTTTGTTTCTTTGTTACTTTCAGTTTTATATTCCACATATAAGTGAGGTCCTATGGTTCTTGATTTTTTTTCAGTCTGACTTATGTCGCTTAATATGATGATCTCAAGGTCACAAATGGCAGTATTCCATCTTTTCTTTAGTGGTTACCTGAGGGTAAGGTGGAAAGGGGGTGGGGAGTGGGGAGGAGGCATCAAATATATGGTGATGCAAACAGAACTGACTCTGGATGGTGAGTACACAATGCAACACATAGATGATGTAATATAGAATTGTACACCTAAAACCTGTGTAATTTTTACCAACCAATGTCACCCAGTACATTTAACAATTAAAAAACAATAAGGAGTAAAAAGTAAAAACATGAAAGTCTCCCCCATCTTGCCCTAGAATAATCAATATTAATGGTTTGATGGTGTGTATATTCTTTCTCCATAGAATATGTATGAGAGTATAATATATACACATATATTTATGTGCCAAAGTATGTACACACAATTTAAGAGATGTTATCTATGTATTTACTTTTCAAAGTTCAGTTGAATTACAGTAGCAATGTGTAATATGACATTCACTCAAAAGATGGCATTAATCAAATGAATGCTAAAGTCACCATGTGACAGGCAAGACAGTCAAAGACAATGGCGGAAGTACAGTACCGGTAGTCATTTGAAGACCATATGAAGTGGTATTTGAAATTTAAGAATGTTGTAGAAGTACAACAATGGAGGCATGAGTGTGCAACAGAACCTCCAACACCTCTAACAATTGCACGCAGTCATGCTAAGTTTGAGATGCATGGTAAATTGAAACCCATGTGGCAGCGACAACTGTTAGAAGAGGAAGTGGTAGGCCCACGAAAACCCTCTGTTTCTTAATACCGCTGTTGACTTTACATGGTTGAAATATTATTCTGCTATATTTTATTAAATATATTGGTACACCAATTGGTTCAGAATTTTTTTTTTTCTTGTTTTCCTCCTCTAAACCTAGGTGCATCTTATAGTGAAAAAAATACAGTAATTCTTTTTAATGGCTGCATGCTTTTCTGCAGCATGAAGGTATCATGATTTAAAAGAAAAATAAAGAATTTTCCTAATAAGGAGCATTTTTGTTTTCCTCAATTTTTTGTTGTTGTTGTTATGGACAAAGCTACAATGGGACAGCTTTGATACATGCCATCTACTCACTCATGTGAATTATTTCTTTAGGATCTATTCCTAGAAAAGAATTGTTGGCTCTAATGGTTTGTGCATTATAACTTTGATGCTGCCAATTCTGCTTTAAAAATGTTCCAACTTGCACACCAACCAGAAGAGTACATTTACCCACATATATGACAATGGACATTTCTTTGCTAATCATGAAGCTAACTGCAGGAGATGATCAGTAGGAGAGGATCCGTGACAGATTCACTGGTGGGGGAGAAAAGACAAGCCAAAACTGTCCTAAAACTTCCACCTTTATTAGTTCTCCCTTACACAGCCATGCTCAGCAAAAGTAGAGCTGAGATTGTAATGTTACAAAAGGTGATTTCTCTTCCTTAAGGAGATGCTTCCATGATGGGGTCCTTGGCCGGCAACTGGTAGCCTGCTTCAGGAGGAAGGGCACTGGACTGAGAAGAAGGAATTAGAACACTGGCTTCCACCTAATCTTTGCCACTCACTGGTTCAATCACCGGAGCAGGTCAACCCTAGAAGCCCACGGACCCCTTACCCTGCCAAACAGGATCACATTGTTGACTCCTCAAACCTTGCGGGGTTGCTGTGAAGATAACACGTCCCAGTGTAGGACGCAGAAGTGTTGTAAAAGGTGTGTCATTTTGATATCTACATATTGAATGAATCTCTGCAGGGTGGACGATTACTTTGATGCCGAAACAGCAGCTTGGATAGTGTTTAAGTCTATGCATAGATATTAAATGACAACAGAAAGAGGTCCTTCTATCTGAGTGCTTGGGGAGAGAGGGTCTTGGATTGAAGATCTAAGCCATGTTCCTTTGGGCTTCAGAGAAGCTTTTGAAGAATGTGATGAATATTGATGAGCTTCTGGGGATGCTTTGTGAGGTGGATGGGGGCAGGTCGACAGAATGGCATGTGATTACCCAAGACCGGTAGGATAATTTTGTATCTGCTGGACTTGGTACAGAGTAGCAGTTTAAGAACTATGGAGTGAAGGCATGAATAGTGCTCACACTTACAGCCCAACAGCATGAGTGTGTTCTTTGACTGTTAGTTGGTGACCACACGCCAGCCCCTTACAGGTTGCTTCCTGATTTAATAACACGAGGCACTCTGAGATCTACCCCTGCATGACCTACTTATGGCAGGTGCACAGTTAATGCTTCCATTTTGCTCCCTCTTACCCTCTGTGTCCTGGTCCTCCTTTCATGACACAGTTCATTCCCCATTCCCCCTCCACCACTTTTTAAACAATGTGGCATAGAAGATAATTGTGTATCATCATTGCAGACACAATTGTGTTTTGATTTGAACTTTGCCACATCTAAGTGTATGATATTGAACAGAGTGCTTAACCTAGCTCTGCCTCAGTCTCTCCATCTGTGGAACAGAGATACTATAATAGCAACTATCTCAGAACTCTGGTACAGTTTGGATGAGATGATGGTGCAGGGTGCTACGCCAATGTTTATGACCCAACACAAAGAGACGTTTTAGATCGTTATCCTTAACATTAGTTGAACGCTAATGACAACAACAACTAACATTGTGGAACATTCCTGCTTCCAGACCCCTGCAACCACTTACTTTAATTCTATTCTTAGAAGATGTCATGAAGCTGTCTCTGAGAGGGGCGGCAGCTTCCCCAGCGTCCTGCACTGGAATGGGTAGAGCTACTTTTTTTGCACCAGGCTCACTCCCTCTGGCGAATTCCACCGTGCTTTCCTGACTTGGCTCCTGTTCCAGCTTTGGAGGCCCACCAGCATGCGTCACGTTCTGAATCCATCGGAAGCCCTCCCTGGGATGGGCATGAGATGACCTGTCTCCTGCTGGCCCTAATTCTGCTGCATTCTACCTGGATTCTCTCCTGGGAACCTCAGGAAGGCCAGGGAGCTAGACAGGAATCAGGCTCTTCAATGAACAAAGCGGAAGCGCTGATCTCGAAGGATCCTATCTGTTTGGATTCTGCGATGGGGGATAATCTCATGAGGGAGCTGGTCCCTGGGGAGAAGAGTGAGATTAAAGAAAGCCAGACTAGGGATGACCTCGGGACACCCGCCTCTCTCTCCTGGCCTCCATCCATCACTGCCCCTCTCTCTGGCCTCCAGTCTCCTGGGGGATGGCTGTCTCTCCCTTTCTTTTTCTTTAGCATCGGGGAAGATGACTCAAACGCTGCCTTAGGGCACCAAAGGCATCCACAAATTGATCCCAATCCCCGCTAATGAGGAAGTCAAGAGAGGAGACTGGCAGGCTGTGTCCTGTGGCTTTGGGCTGCAAGAGGAGGGGAGAAGGCTGCAGCCGGCTAGGCCCTCCTCTGACCCCACACAGCTCAGAAGCCCAAGGCCTCCTGCCCTGGGCTTGTGGATCAGGCTTTTCGAAAATTTCTTCTGTTCCAAGCCAGTAAATAAACAGCTCTCTCTCCAGCCTCCCTCCCATCTTTCCATACACATACTTTCCATTAGGTCAAGCAGGGTAGTGGAGAGGTTAGGAGCACATCCTGTAGGCCCTGAAGATACTAGTTTCCAGTGCAGCTTGTCTACCTAGAGCTGTGTGGCCTGGGATCAACCACTTGACCTCTCTGAGCTTCAGTTTTGTCATCTGTGACATGAACACAGCCATACTCATTTTGGAGAGCGATGAAGAGGAGGTGAGTTCAGACAGAAATTTCCTGGAACCCAATCTTTCAGGAAGCTGTGTCATTTATTTATTTGTTTATCTATTTGTTTATCTATTTATTTAGATCAGTTTCATGTTCTTTTATTATTTTAAAAACCTCCTTCCCCTGACCTGATACTCCCACCCCAACATACGCACATGAAAGAAGGCAACTACAGTGCTGACACAGCACCCAAGATCCATTTCTTCAGTCACTCCCTTTCTTTTAAAATCGATCCTTATATGGCCCGTTGGAGTGTGGGGAACCCTGCCTCAATGGCTACAGTAGCATCGCTGATGAAATGCTCTTACTGTCAGATTGGCTCAGTCCATTCCCTCCAATGACATGGCTCTGGGGAGGGGAAATAGAAGCCAAGTATTGGCCCAGAGTGTTCTGAAGCCTTCTTAGCTCTTTTCTTTCCCCATCGTTATGAAATCTCTTCTAATTCAAGGTGGTTTCCTCGGTTGATAAACTCAGCTGACTTCCTTTTTTGTTCACGCCCGGCTTGAAGTCGGAAATTATATTGGTAAGACTCACGATGCTGGATGTTATTAATGTGCTTAATGGGCACTCAAGGCAGTTTAAAGATCATAGCCTTTGCACCACGCCTTTATCCCACCCTGGGGGTAAATAATGGAGATGCTAACACAGTCTGTAAACGGGAGAGAGCAGAGGCCGCCCTCCCGCTTCACAGGGCCAGGATGCTTTGATGGCCTGTCTGCAGGCAGGGTGATGAAATCAGCTTTCCTTGTTTTTATACCCCTTTCAAAATGCCAGTTCTCCCAACACCACGCACATTTCCAAGTCGTTGTTAATTTGGCATGGAAATGTCTCCTTTACGCGAGACCAGAGCCAGCAGAGTTAATGGGAAACATACATCTGGACAGCTGCGCTCTCCCAAGTGAGGAGGTGACCAACGGGGTCCAGCGTGCCCCAAAAGATTTCTCCTGTGACACTGGAACTGTAAATGTTCACAGCTATCTATGGCTGTAGGTTTCTTCCTTTACCTGGAGGTACGGTATAGGGTCTGGGCCGGTCAGTAATCTTTGTGGTGGTTCTTAGTCTCTAATCCCAGGTGATGGGGGCCTTCTCTTCATGTTTCCTACTAAGTGAGCCTAAATTATTTCCCGGCTGGTCCCTCAGCTGCTGCAGATCTAGTCTCCATGCCTGACCCCGCTGCCTGAGTTCGGAGGGTGGGGTGTTTGGCAGAGGATAATGCGGTGGCCTTTTAGCATATCCGGGTAAGGCTTTCAGGATTCCTCATGGCTTGTCATTTCCATTCCCTTCCCTGTCCAGGTTCTTGGTGTGTGAATTCAAATCTAAGACCAGGACACAGGGCCCTACTAGACAAAACGTATGTCAATAGTGACTTTGTCTATGAAGCCCGAGTGTCCCAGTGGACATGGGCCCTACTTATGTTCATCCCATCACTACTTTAGTCTCAAGTTTTAGGCATTTTTCTACCACACTGCAGTTTGTATAGTATAATTTAAAATCGCTCATTCAGGAGGAGGTGTATACTCTGGGAATCCTGGGATCTGTGCATTCCTTGGGATTGTCATGGTTTTCATCAGATCCTTAGAGGGGTGTGAAGGCTAAAATTAGGGTGGTCAAACAGTCTGATCTGCCTGGGACAGTTCTGCTTTATACTCATTGTCCTGGTATAATTGCTAATAGCAACTCTTTACACTCATAAAAGTGTCTTAGTGCAGATAATCAATTCCAGTGGATCCTCATTAAATGCAGTTTCCCTGTTTCCAAATGTGCCTATTTGCTACACTTTATTTGTAACTCTCAAATGAATAGTGGTGGCACTTTTGTGGTTATTCATGGCCATGCACGGGGCGGCGAAAGACTGAGTCTCCCGATGTGCCCGTGTGAGCTGAGCTTCAACAAGATGACACTTTGCCTTTTTGTTTCAGCTCTCACACTGTGTTCTTTCCATGGTCTATTTAGTGCCACACTCCGCATCTGCACCTCCATGGCTGCTGTCACTGCTTAAGGTGGTCCCCAAGTGCAGTGTTGTCTTCTGTTCCCAAGCACAGGAGGCCACGATGGGCTCTACAGAAAAAATAACGTGTATGAGTAAGTCTGGTCCAGGTTTGAGATATAGTGTCGTTGGGCGTGAGTTCAATGTCAACGAGTCAAACGCATACAATAAACAAGATGTCTTAAGCAGAAGCACACATAAAATAGGGTTATGGATTGATTGGTTGAGAGGAAACAGGTTCCCAGGAACCTAACCCTGTGTGTTCCCCTAGGAGCGATGGTTCGGTCTCCAACATTTCAGTTGTTTTTACAGACAATACCTACCATGAATAATGAGAAGCAATAGCACTTGGTCACCCTTGCTAAAATTCATTGCTTTCTAATATAACCAGACATGCAGTAAGCCAGATTTGGTTCCAAAAACCCTGCTGTGCTTCTTACTAGTGTTGACATCTTGAGTTGTCGCTTTCCCTCGGCAGGCGTCAGTTTTCTCTCAGTAGGATGAGCGTGGGGCACTTAGAATCTCCCTCTCCTTTGCCTCAGGTTGAAGAGCCTGTTACTTGGAGAAGCAGGCTCTCTGTGGAAGGCAGCTCCAGATGACAGCCGCAGGGGACAGACTGACCTCTCTGTTGAGGGCCCTTATGAAAAGAACTAGAGTGGGCCTTGCCTAGGGCCCCTTTGTGGGTGGGCAGTCATTGCACACCACGGTAGAATCCATCCCCTGTTCTATCGCTGGCTCCTTTCAAGGACCATCCACCAGCCTGGAGAAGTTCTCATTCCCAAGGAGCCCAGCAAACAGGCCTTCCCTCCTGGGAACATCCTGGGCTGTTTTACGGGTACACTATAAAGCCGAGTGAGGAGCATCTAAATGAGCCAATAAAAACCAGGAAGACAAAGGGGTAGAACGACCATGGGCTGAAGGCCCACAGAGAGTTGCACTTTTACTGTGCACTTCCATCAGTGACCCTATTTGCTATGAGAGTGTTGCTGGTTAGATACTGTGGTGTCGATTTAAAAACAGACATGGAACCTGAAGCTAAGAGAGGTATGGTGTTGGCCCAAGGACACTCAAGAAGTAAGGAACAATATGAACAACTGAAATGCAGATCTTTCAAACCCCCTCTTTTTCACTTCTCCATGGTATTTTCTAATACAGCCTGCTTTGGGAGGGTAGGTGCTCACTTTCAAAATTTCATGGTCTCTGTCTCCCAGGGAATTTTGAGAAAGAAAGCAGATTGTACTATATAATGGAAACCCCAGGGGGGTCAGTACAGTTGACACTTGATCAAGAGGGTTTGAATTGCACAGCCCACTTATACATGAATTATTTTCAATAAATACTGTAAATGTATTTTTACTTCCTTATGATTTTCTTAATATTTTCTTTTTTCTAGCTTACTTTACTGTAACAATACAGTATACAGTGACGTAACATACAGACTATGTCTTGGTGATGTTGGGATAGCTTAGCAGTTGAACACTTGCTTTGAAACTGTGAGGTCTGGGGTTCGATTCCCAGCCCTGGCCTGTGAAAACCCATATACTGAATTGCCGGGCAAGTGGTAACCATTGGGATGACTCAGCGGTGAAGGTTCTCGCCTCCCAGGCAGGGGGCCCCCAGTTTGATTCCTGTCCTGTACAGCCCCCATATCCACCCACAACCACGTCACAACTAATGATGTACAACTATGAAGACTACTCTGGGCCCTCCCCACTTCTCTCTCTCTCTCTTCCTCCTTCTCTCAAACAATAGACTGAATGAATGAATAATAAAAAATATATAGCTTAATTGACTATTTTTGGTGTCAATAAGTCTTAGCTATTAACGGTTACATTTGCAGGGCTGGGGGTGTGTGTGTTGAAAGTTACATGTGGATTTTTGACTGTGCTGAGTGTCGGTGTCCTTAACCCCTGAGTTGTTCAAGAGTGAACTGTCATTTCTCAGGAACCCTGGGTTTCAGGGACCCCTCTGCAGAGCCTCAGGTAGGGCAATAGTGGACCTCCAAATTAGTTCTTTCCCTGCGGGGCCCCAGGGCGTGGCTGCCCTCTGGGGAAGGTCACCCTCTTAGCCTCGCTGGCTTTTTTGCTGCTTTCGAGCACCCTTTTTCAGAACAGGAGCTCAGTTGCAACTCTTTCTTTTGCTTGGGCCCCAGGACAATTTTTCCACTGTCACTGTCCTGCCGCCTCAGCTGGCACAGAAATTCCAAAGTAAATGAACATGTAAATTGGGAGACAATCTTGTGTCCTTGCGGTGTGGATGTCGATGGCAGCTTGGCAGCTCGGGCAGTGATGACCACAGCTCGGGCCTGCCCAGGCCAGGAGCTCTGCAGATGACTCCATTCAGCATGCACGTTTGCTTCAAGAAGGTGCGCTTGCCCAGGCGGACAAAGTGCTGCTGATCTGTGCTCCTCAGCGAGGCCGGGGGCCTGGCCCGTGAGAGCCAGGCTGAGACCAGTCTTCCAGCCACAAAGCCTGATGATAACACTTTGGCAGGCGACAGCCCCCGGGAGCAGTGTGGGGCTGGCCTTCGGACCGGCCCTTGAGCCTGGGTTTGAGGGGGGCTGGCACCACACAGCCTGGAGCTGACCGAAGCCCTGTGGTGAAAGACTTCTAGGGCTGAGGGTGGGGCCTGGGCTTGCTTTTTGAGGGCTGGCTGCTCATTTTGAAAGTTTGACCACCTAGTGTCATGTTGGTAGGGACGCGGAAAGAGAGACAAAAAAATCTCCTTTGGAGGGGCCTATAGGCAGGCAGAGGGAGAAAGTGATTTGTCACAAGAACTTTTCTTTCCCTCTTTGTCCAAAGATTGGGTCTGAATTTTCCAGGGATCAATGGAGAATCTTAGGCAGGTCTCTTTCCGGAGAGTTTTGAAGAAGACATCTGCTCATTTTTTTTCTCTGTCCAGCAACCTCACCTCTCCTTTAAGCCATTGCTGTTACTTCCTCATCCTGTGATTTAGTGGTACAGCTAATCATAACCTCTTCATGTCCCTGGATGTGGGGGCAGCACATAGTCTTGACTTGCCAATCATAAAGCTTCTTTTCCCTCACAGGAGTGGACATTTGATCCAAGCTGGATGTGTTAGGATCCTTCTCTGAGACATTTTTTATTCTTTCTCCCTAGGATTTTGTATTTGGAAGAGGATGTGGCTTGGCTTGAGGACAGAGCTGAAAGGATGTGAATTCAGGATGAATGGTGGGCATCTTCTTTACAATTTGGGGCACACCCGTTTGTAGAATAGGAGAGAATGAGACGATACTAGGAAGTGTCAGGACAAGTGATGAGGAAGAGGAGGAGAGAGAAGGCCCTGTGGATCATGCTTGATTCCTGATTGTGGATATGCTTGAAGCTGCCTTAGATTTCCAGTTAAATGGGTCAATACAGTGTCCTTGTCTCTCCTTTTTAATCCTAAACTAATTTGAGGTATTACTAGAAAAGTCTTGTCCAAAACAAAGGCAGTGGTTTCTGGCTTAGCCTTGGACAAATAAAAGTGTGCTTCTGTGAGGGAGTAGGCAAGAGCCAGGCATTATGGATAATCATTTTATGAAAATCATGCATGACAATGGATGATTTTCTTCAGTCCTACCTCTACTCGTTCCCACTTACTTATCAACATATATTTATTGAATGACTACTCTGTGCCAGTCCTGTACCTACTAACATGAATCAGGTGAAATTTCTACCCTCAGGGAGCTTAGTCTGGTTGGAAAAACAAATAAATAGGGAATAATGATACAGCGTGAGATGATACAGTGTAAGGATTAGAATACAGTGCAATGCTGGGGTGGAAGATTGATGCTTTGGGAATATGGAGGAAGCTGGATAACCCAGAAGTGAAAGAAGATGAGGACAGACTTCCCAGATGAGGCAGCACCTAAGCTGCAGTGGAAGCTGGTGGGGTACAGATGAGCAGCAGCCAATTCCTGGTCTGAAGCTCTTATTCTGGGGTTAGGGCTGGTGAGATTGGGGATGAGAGCAGCCCAGAAATCATGGTAACAGATGACTAGATGGGGAAGTGATTGAGCCATAACTGATGGCCAATGAGGATCTGTAGACATTCACAGAAAGTTCACATAGTCTTATCAGGCCATGACCTTTCCAGGCTCATCCCAATTCATCTGTGTGCTTCTTGTTCCTCCCCTACATCCTCTCCACTCCTTTTGCTATTTGTCTGCTCTTTTCAAATATTTATAAAATGCCCCTTACTCATAGAATAATTTTGATGAGGCACTCACAATAATTGTACATGTACTTATGCATTTATAAATTATATATATAGCTGCTATGCACATTTATTATGCAATAATAAAAGATATTCAGAAGTAGGAAATTGAAAAGGATAGAAATCAAATGAAGTGTTCTGTGTCTTGCTAACAGTGCTAGCTAAATACACATTAGCCAATGTGTCTTTGGGTGAAGTTAATTTTAAAAGAAGGTGAGTTCATAGCCATCCATTTTGCAAGGAGTCTTCTTCATAATTTGGTTTCGTGGCAATTTTCTTATATTTGATGATGTAGCTGATGGAGAGCTCCCACTAGAGGTAGGAAACGTGGAAATGTCATCTCCCATTTCCTTAATGGTTCCTTGTGCTTTATCAGTGTTGTCCTCCATCTACACTTTCTTTGCAAGAATTCTTTGAAGCCATTTGTCCATTTTGTGAAATTTTCACCAATTTGGTTAAAATTAGGTCATGGTCTTAGTCCTTTTGGTCTGTTATAACAAAATACTGCACAGATTGAGTGGCTCATGAACAGTCAAATTTATTTCTAACAGTTCTGGGAGCTGGATGCCAACATGGACAGGTTCTGGTGAAGGCTCTCTTCCTGGTTGCAGATGGCTGACGCCAGCAGGTGGAGGGGGAGAAGGGACTGTTCGGGGTCCTTATATCAGGGCACTCATGCCACCCTTATGAACCAAAGGCCCCAAATGCCATTACATGGGGAACTAAGATTTCAACATAGGAGTTTTGGAGGGGCACACCTGTTTAGCCGAGAGCAGAAATATAAAACATTAGTCTCCTTACCTGGGCTCACATAAACTGTAATACAGAGACGTGCTCTGAAGTCAGCAAACCTGTGAGGGTATCGCTGTCAGCCTCTGTAATTTGAGTCCTACTCAAGCCTCAGTATGCCTTGCACTCTCTTTGTGCTGTTACTGTGACATATGGACCAAGCAAGATTGCAAGTGTCAATCTAGATATTATACAGTCAGAAGCTTAATTAATTTATTTTTCAGGGAAATAAATATGCATTGAAATGCTAAATTTTTTTTTTCCCTGAGAATGGTTATGTGCATCTCCTGGCATGATAAAGCCAACTTTGAAGACTATTTGTTTACATCATGGTGAGGTAGATTAAGGGTGGCTACTAATTCTTTGCTCCTGGAAAGTTAGATCATATGCAGACTGGAAGCTTTTGGCTAGACCTCTTGGGACACTCTGTGGGAGCCCTGAGCTGCCATGTTCAATGCTTGATTACTCCGATACTGCCCTGCTGAGCCTCACGTTCTGGCAATCCCTGTGCAGGAGTTAGGTGTGGAAGTGAAGCTCTCCTCTATCTGCCTACCAGTTGAAGGCCACTGAGTGCCTTTTGTTGACATTACATGGATCAGAATAAGCAGCCAGTTGTGCTCTGCCTGAATGACCCACAAACATGTGAGACATAATGAAATAGCAGTGTCTTTTTTTTTTTTTTTTAGATTTATTTTTATTGTTTTTGACAGAGAGAGAGACAGAGAGAAGGGGGAGGGCCCAGAACAGTCTCCATAGTTGCACATCATCAGTTTTTCCACATAGTTTAATTCCACAGGTGGGCTTGGGGCTGCACAGGGCAGGAACTGGGCCAGGGTCTTGCCCCAGTGAGAACTGAACTGGGGGAACTCCCCAGTTCAGCATATGGGTCCGCATGGGCCAGGGCCAGGATTTGATCCTTGGTCCCTGGGGCTGCAAAGTGAGCGCTTAGCCCACTGACCCATCCTGGCTTCCCCAGCAGTGTCTTAAGATACTGCATTTTGGGGTTGTTATGAATCTGAACACACACCTTCACCTCAGCTGGATCCATATTGTAGTCTCTCTTGGCTTTTAGTGACGACTTCTTTCTGTACCTCATTTTCATCTCTGACTATACTGCCCAGTGGTGTTTATAGATTGTGTTTGCCATCTCTGGGGGAGAGAGCACCACCTGCAAAACTCCAGATCCTCTCAGACTTACAGCGAACAAGGACCATTCCTGTCTTACCCTTGCCGAAGGCTGCATCTAATCTGTAGCCCCTGCTTGGGTTCTATTCTGTCCAGATTCTCAGTCCCAGGGCTTTGTGTCCTCCTCTGGATGCTGACCATGCACAGTGGTTTTTCTGAAGTCCCGGTTGGTGGACCCACTCCGTCTTCTCATACTAGTCCCCAGTCCTCTTGATCCTGCTCTAGCGCCAATGGAATTCTCTGAAATTGATGGAATCCCAACCTCACTTGGAATTTGGCCTTCTGTGCATCTCTGTCTGATAGCCTGGAAGTTTGTATTCTTGTCTTTTTCCTCCACAGTGACTTTCTTAGGCCCTTAATTAACACTTGAATTAGATCTGGTTTGGGTCAGGAAGGTCATTGCAGACCAGGTTCTTGGGCAGTTGGTCCTTGCTTGAGGGAGAGGCAACTTGTCCTTTATAAGGAGTCTTTGCCAACTCCTCCTTCCTCAGGTCCCCTTTTCCTCTTACCCCAAAGCAAGTCTGGCTAGGCAAGGTTTACTTTCTCCCTGAAATAAAAACCAACTAAGACACTGTATCAATTTCCTATTGCCACAAGGATGCTATGAAAAAAAGCCTACACAAAGCTCCATGGCTTAGAAGAATACATATTTATTATTGCTTATGGATCTATGGTTTACCAAATGGTAACTGTGGTTTTAGCTGGGCTCACTTGTGTTCTGTAGTCCGCTGTGGGTCTGGTAGGTGACATTGCTGAACTTGGTCGAGCATTTTCATGTGTGGAGGTTGGCTGGCCCTAGGCTGGTTCAGGACACCTTGGCTGGGAAGATTAGACTCTCCTTATAATCCTCCAGCAGGCTAATGCAGTCTTGTTGTGTAGTTATCACCATCTTGGTGATAGCGGAGAAGCAAAAGAGGAAGTAGAAACATTTCAGTGTTTTGTTAAATTTAAGCTCTGCTTCTCCATTGACTGAAGCAAACTACATGGGCAAGACCAGTGTTAGAGTGGGAGGGAACTATGAAGTTACAGGGCAAAGATGGATATAGGGAGGCCATTTGCTGACCATTGGTACAGTCAACTGAACAATAAGCTAAACCTTCTCTTTTACCAAAAGTTGCTGAAATCTAAACAGGAACAACAGAAAGGCAGTCACTTGGTAGAAACTATAGTTGTGAGGAAATGCAGTTAATGGCAGAAACACAGTGCTGAGTAGGGAAGAGCAATGAAGAAATATCCTTCTCTCCCTCACCTCCAATCTCCTACTGAATCTCCAAGTTGAAGCCAGCCAGTGAAATAGCTCAGAATATAGGCCACAAAGGTCAGCTTCCTTGGACACAGAGGAAAGCACAGAATGAATCTGGGCATGCATATCAAGCAGGTCATTCTAACATTAGCTGTACCACTAGGACAGAACTAAAAAAACAATCTCATAATTCCAGGCTCAGGAATGTTGAGGTGGACAAGTTCCAAAGTTGCTCATCCTGGCTCTCTCTTATTTCCTCCCTCCCTACCATTGGTTAGGTTCTCTGAGATACAGATGCCAAAGCTATTTAGATTTATGGGGAGAAATAACTGTAAACTATAAAGATGTGATTTAACTCTCACAATTTTTACGACTGTTTTTCCTGTAAATAAATTTACAAATAATAATAGCTGGGTTTGGGGTTTAGGAAACACAGTTATCTTATTGATGAGTCAGGCATTTGACTAGGCTCTATGGGGTAAAAAGGTAGGAGGGAGGGCATAGAGCTAAATAAGTCTTTCCTTCCACCCAAAAGTGCTTTCAGTTGAGTTCATTCAAGAGAACCACACAAAACAATCACAAAGAAGAATGAACAATGAGGCTGTATAAGGGTAGAGATGGTGTTGGTCTTATTCATTGTATATCACTAGTACTTGGCACCAATCCTGGAATCTAAACAGCACCCAAAAGCTATTAATTGAAAGAAGCAAAGAAGGAAGAAAAGGAAAAAAGAGAGGGGGCCAGAGGAGGTTGGAAGAGCCATTAGACACTTGTGTAGGAGAGAGGAAAGAAGGTTGGATAGGTGAAGTTTCAGACTGTAGTGCAGTTACAGGCCAATGGGGAGTCCTTAAGCCAAAGTCCACAACAAAGGAGTCCTATATTCTGCAGAAACTATCTGCCTTAGTACCCCAGCCACACTTACTCCTTGGCTGAGAGCAGCCGTGGGATGCATGGTCTCTGTGCACATGCAATGATGCATTCAGAGCTCAGCAGCTGGAGCCACCAGTCAATTATGTACTTGGTGGCAGGAGATCTGAGAGGCATACTTCATGGCTCTGTCTTCCTTTCCTCCTTTTCTCTTTCTGCCTTCTTTTCTTTTTTCAGTTAATATCTCTTGAGTGCTGTTCAGGTTCCAGGCTTGATGTCAGGTATTGGTGATACAGAGCTTCATTATTCATTCATCTTTATGATTATTTTGTGTGGTCCTGTTGAATGAGCTCAAGTGAAAGCACTTTTGAGTGGAGGGAGGGACTTTCTAGTTCTATGTCCTCTTTCTCCACCTTTTCACTCCATAGAGCTGAGCCAAATGCCTGGCACATCAATAAGATAACCCTATTGCCTAAACCCCTCAAACGGACCATTATTATTTGTGAATTTATTTATAGAAAAAGTCATAAACATTGTGAAAGTTAAAGCACATCTTCTTTATAGTTTGAATGACTCTCCTTTCAAGAATTAGGGGACATTCATGAAATTCAAGTGACCCCTGGAAATCTAGGATATATGTTAAACATGGCAATAATATCCCAGGTAGACTTAATCAGACTTGTTTGGGTGCAAAAACAGATTTATTCAAATTACTCATAGGTTTGTCATGTGCATGGGAACTCAAGAAAAGCTGTTCAGGTGGCCCTGAGAAGGTCAAGAATTCTAGTAGAATCTGGGCCACACAGAGGCTGGATGTGGAATTGTCAGGTCATTTGGAATTCTAGGCGGTTCCTGGAACGTTGGCCTCAGGAGAGTATGGATCGTGATGCCAGTGTTCCACCATTTTAATGACTCATCTCTTCTTCACGTCTTGTTCTCCTCCTCCTACTAATTGATTTCCTCTACCTCTGTCCTTTGTATTTTCTTGACTTCCTAGTTTCTGACCCACGTAACTTCACCTTGTTTATGATGCATCATGATCCCTCGTGATCTGTTTTCTGCTGCAAAATACTCCACTCTCCTGGTATTTTTCTTTTCAAATTCTAGAAAGAAAAGTCTGGTTGATCCAGGTCTTGTTTTATGGCAATCTCTAGTAGTCAGTGCTGGGTTGGGGACCGTTGCTCAGAAGTCTAATTGTGTTCCGATCAATCAGGAAGGTTGGGTTGGGTTTTATATGACTCCACATATGCTGGCTAAGGTTTTCTTTTCTCCAGGGACAATTGGCATGCCAGTTTCTCTTAGAAGAGAACCATGACTTCATTTTTGAAGATATATTGTATAAAAAGTTTTATATTGGTTCTGCACTAGAGTCATGGTGAATGAAATAACATTATAAAACACCTGTCATAGCCCAGTCTTTTTCATATAAATGAATCTACTCTCCTTACTTCCCAGACTGATGGAGGAAGGGTGGATGCAAAGTTGACCAAGCCCACACCATGCACCAAGAGTTCTGTCAGATGTTCTGTATTTATTTCACTTGCTAATAATAACCATAGAAGGTAGGTACTGTCCACATTTTACATATGGCAAAACTGAGACTCAGAAACGTTAAGTAACTTGCCAGAGGTCATAGAATTAAAGTATCTGGCCTAGGATTCAAACCTAAGTGTTTAACTCCATGTTTGTACTATTTTTTTCTTCAGTATGTTATGTTTATATCCTTCCAGAGCTCCACTGTGTCCTAACACACAGGTTTCCTCAAGGTCCAGTGTGTCTGTCTGTGTGTTGTGTACACACAGACACACAGACAGACACACACACGCACACACACCTCTTTGTCCTTTATTTAACTCAGAATTCTAGTGACTGTCTAGTTCATGAAGATGATGACCACACACTGTCTGCTCTTTTCTGCATGTTTTGTTGACCTTCTATTATAGTACACATCTACCTCTGGGGTAGTAAAAATAATTTTGAATTAGAGGCTATCAGAAGACCTGAGTTCAAGTCTCTGCTACTAATGAGTTGAGTGACTCTGGGCCAGTTTCTTCAGGTGACAAATAAGAAGGATATTTAAGCAGCTCTCAGTCTCAACAGGCCATGCCCCAAAGGGCATCTACTGGTGTATCTCTGCTTCTGAGAGCTCACTGGCTTTGGATCAGGATCGCCCTGACACTCAGCCTTTCTAAGTGGATCAGGGCTCTTTCACAGTGTGCTGATGGTAACAGCCACCATATATGGCACTTGGGAAACTGGAGGGTACTGGGCTATAGCAACGACACAGAGAGCTTGAATTGTGAGTAAATGTTCCTTCCCATCTGATTCAGGCCCCTTCATGTAGGAGGAATGTAAAATATAACTGAGTGGGAGCAAATAATTCTCCACAGTCTGAATTCATTGTTTCCAGCTGTTTCCCAGGACCACACTTTTGATTCACAAAAGCCCCACAGTTTCACACACGTCATCTTAGTCTTCCTGGAGTCCTGGTCCTGGGAGGCAGAAGTCTACCTAATGGAGAGTCCACCATGTCGCTGTCATTCATTAAACATTGAGTGCCACCAGGTAGTTGTGGGTGCTAGGTTTACAATAGTGAGCAAGCCAGATGTGGACCCTTCTTGCCAAGTGCTCACAATTTGGAGGGAAAGATAGGTAATACACAAGTGATCAGTATGTGATTCTAACTTCTCAGGCAGCTCATCTTTAGAAATTTCATAGGGAGTAAATCAAATGGGCCTAGTATCTTTTTAAGAAACTGCCTTTTACTCGTTCAAATCAGATCTCACTGTGGAAAATTTCTCCATACATCCCAATGGATTTATCACAGTCAAAGTCAATTACTGTGAGACCTAGTAAATCACAGTCCTGTTTTAGAAGCTGTTATCATGATGCAGCTGATACATTTTGATAATCTTTGGAGAAGCAGAAGGATATAGTCAAGTATGCTTGGTGCTATAGTCTATCAGGCCTGTGTTTGATTCCTAGTCCTCTGCCTATTCGCTGTGTTATCATGGGCAAATTACTTAAGCTCCTTTAGCATATATATAATTTATTATAGTTAGCTTTACATGAGATAAATCAAAGTACTTGGCACATAGTAGGTGTTCAGTACGTATCAAATTTTCATTTCTTTCACTAGTGTGAATAAGTAAGTGACAAGCTGGATCCTGAATTGAACAGTTGAAGAAAGAAACTGTTAGATAGACAGTTTTGAATGAAGCCTGTGGCTCCATTCAATTATTAGATAATTTTAACATTTATTCCAACTATCCATTAAATATTTAATTAAGGACTTACTATGTACTAGGGCTACTAGGTGTCCTAGGTTATAGGTCACAGTGGTGAGCACAACAAGCATAGTCCTTGCCTTTGTTGAGCTGTTTAAAATTTTTCTTTTTCCCCCCTTTTTATCCATCCATCCATCCATCCATCCATTCATTGTCTGTCTGTCTATCTATCTATCTATCCATCATCTATCATCTATCATACAGCTATCAATCCATCCATCCATCCATCTGTCCATCCATTTACCTCTCTATTATTTATCTCAGTCTACATGCCTCCCTCCCTTCCTTCCTCTCTCCCTATCTTTTTCTTTTTTTTCTACCAGTGGGCTTTTCCATGTGGGATCATACTTTAGTGAGCATGATTAAGAAAAGGTTTGCAATTGTATGGAAAGTAATAAACCTAGAGACAGAGAAAAGTCATGGCAAAATTATGGGAGTAGGCGGTATTCTTTTCTTTACTCTTTTTTTCCTTGTATGATTAAAAGCCCATAATAAGAGCACTATTGTTACAGAGAGTGACTTACATAGAAAGGGTGAAGGGAGATCATTTGTTGTATCGGAGCATTAATTACAACCATGTTGGCCAACAACCTGTCATGGAAATAATTCTGTTATTGACGTAGCTCTTTCCAGCAGTGGGATGTGCCGTTCTAGTCTCTGACCTGCTTTCCTTTCCACAGGGATGCAGGCCAATGACTAGTTACAAGTCTATATATTCGATGGCTGCTCTAAACAACTGGTAACTAAGGCAAAGAAAGGGCAGGGGCTTTGCATAAATAGAAAAGCAAATGTATGTTTGTCGGCATTGCTCTCCTCTCCTTTGTTTTATCCTCTTTCCAAAAATAAAGCGCATTGTTCCCAGGGAGTGGAATTTGAAGTGGCAGCTGTCTGCCTGGCTGACTCCTTCCCAAAGAGTAGAGACCAAGGAGGTAACTAGGGTTAACTTGAGTTTATTCTGTCCTCTACTGACACTGGGATTTGAGCCACCAAAATAGCTGTGTTCACAGAGTATGTCATGCTGAGCCACAAATGCCCCTCACTCACACATTTACGAGTGGGCACCTATGTCCTTGGACTCTACACAGGTGGTGTAGCTTCCCCCCAAACAGCACTGTTTGCAAGGCATGGTAGAGAGTACGGCTTCTGTCTGCCGCTCTCCCGGTGGTCAAATGTGGGCTAAATATCATCTCACTGGGTCTGGGCCAACGATAGCTCAAATGAGGTTCGATTTTGCTTATGGTATTGTGTAGGTGTGCCTGTTACTGAGTGGGGTCAGCCAAAATTAGGAAGGTGGACGTGAGCACTGTGCTAGGCTACAGGGCTGGCTTTGAGGCTAATTTCAGGTTCACTAGATGACAGCTCATGGGTGCTGCTCTCAAGTGGTTTGTTCAGGAGAGGGGACATGTTATTAGGAAAATTCTGCGGGTAAAATCCAGGTGCATAATGAGCTTTCTGGAATTGAGTTAAAATGATCTTACTTGATGTAACAAAGATTGAGTAATTCCTTTGGTGTAGTTAGTATATCAAGGGATCTGTGTAAAATAATCTATGCTTTCTTCAAATGGCTATTCCAGTGTTTTGTGTTAGCAGAGATATAGTAGAGGGATATCACATATATAATTCCAGGAGCGTCAGTCTTTGGTGGTGGGAGAAATGTTCCCTAGAGATGCCATTATAGCTTGGGGGAAAACGATTCCCAATCCTATTGTGTTCCAGGTTGTGGGTGTTGGGGTAAAATGGCAATAAGATATGTTTCTATCATAAAAAGGCACTGACTGGGTTGAATGGAAACTTCCCAAAAGATACATACACGTCCTAATCCCCAGAACCTGTGAACGTGACCTCATTGAGACGTGTCTTTGCATATGCAGTTAAGGATCTCAAGATGAGATCATTCTGGCTTATCCGAGTGGGCCCTCAATCCAACAACAGCTGTCCTTGTAAGAGACACACAGAGAAAGGAGAAAAAGGCTGTGTGAAGGTGGAGGTGAGATAAGAGCTATGCAGCCACAAACCTAGGACTCCTGGAGTCTCCGGAAACTGGAAAGGCCAGGAGGAAGTCTCTTCCGGAGCCCTTGGAGGGAATGTGGCCCTGCTGTCGCCTTGATTTTAGACTTCGGGCCTCCAGAACTAGGAAGGAATACGTTACTGTTGATTTAAGCCACCAAGTTTATTAAAAAAAAATGGTGACATCAGTCCTAGGAAACTAATACAGGGAAAATGCTAGTCATTTATTCTTGAAATCTGTAGTTGGAAACTAGTTTTCTGAGCTTTCAGAGGCCCGTATAATTCATTCATTCACTCTCTCCACAAACACACCGCTCAGGGCTATACTCTGGGTTGGGCACTGTTCGTGGTGCTGAGAAAACAAAGACAAATACGGCTCCGCAGTCATGCCCCAGTAGGAGACAGGCCTTCGGAGGTGTGCCCAGCGTGAGCACAAAGCAAGGCAGGGCACCTCTAAGTTTCGTTTGGGGAGATCAGTAGTTTACAAAACAAAGGCACATGGATGTGCTCAAAACCAGGAGGAATCGACTTCGGCAGACAGCACTTCTGTGGGTTGAGCTACGAGTTCACCCTAACCTTAGACTCAAGAAAAGGGAAAACGGTGGCTCATAACTTACGGGGCTCTTGGGGAAGAAAACTAAAGGGTCCTTTCTTGAGGTGGCCGATGTGTGTTGAGTTTATGGGCAAAGCTCCCTCTAACGCTGCTGGTCTCGGGTCTGAGTCCTTTTGAGCTGGAGATGGTGGTGGTGAGTGGGTGGGGAGCACAGAGTAGAGGTGGGGTGCTGCTGGAGGCAGGATGTCCCCTTTCAGAACTGGGCCTGATCTGGAGGTGCAGTGAATTTTCTCAGAGGTGGTGTTCTGTCTCTCAGACTTGTTCAACCACAGTCACATGTTTATTCGTTTATGGAACACTGATTTACTCTTGTGAGATTAACAACGTGGTGCTCTGCTAGGGGTGGAGATGGGATGGTACCTACTGGAAGGCAAGAAAATTCTATCAGGGGCTGAATAGTCATATGGGAACAAAGACACAAATCTTGGCACTAAGAAGTGATGTAAGGCCAGGTGTGTTGACCCCCAAATGCAAACTCTAGAGACAAACACAGTCATGATATATAGACAGTTAGAAAAGGGTGGCCATTAGAGGCCAGTATGACTAGGCAAGGCTTTTTGGAAAATGAGTGGCTCAAGGTAGGTGTTGAAATATGGGTAGGATTTAACCAGATAAAGGTTGGATGTACCTTTCTCTCTCCCTCCATTCCTCCTTTCCTTAAAGATGACCACATTTCTACCATCAAAAAGGATTGTCATCTGGGGGAGAGGACAAAGCTGGTGTTAGCTGGGATATCAATTCTGGTAAAAAAAATAAAATCTTGGGAAACAAACAAACAAACAATAATACACACACACACACACACACACACACACACACACATATATATAAATTTTTTTTTTTTAAGTAGAAAATGTAATTTGTGGCCAGATTGTAGAAACCTCGAGTACTTGCTAAGGTATTTGTATGGCATCCTAAAAGCAATTGACCCATTACTGGTTTTTTTCCTTTTCTTTTTTTTTTAAGGAGAGAAAATCCATTTTCCTAAAAGTAATAACGCTTATCACCAGAAGTGGTAGGATTGTGAAGAAATAGTAAAATAAATCATCAGTCATCTCTCCTTAAAGAAGAAGCAATTATGGTAGCATTTTTCCTGCATGTCATTTTTGAAATAGTTGTGAAATCACATATAGATGATTTTATATCTTACTTTTTAATCTTACCATTACAACACAAGCATTTCCTGATGTTACTTCAGATTTTCCAGGAACATGGTTTTCAATGCCTGCATCTACGAGATAGACATTAATTTACTTAATCTTTCCCCTCTGGTTGAATATGTGACTTACTAGCATTTTTTATTATTATCAATCGTGATGGATGAGCTTCTTTGTGTGATAATCTTCTTCCATATTTATGATTATTTCTTTTGGCTAGATCCCTAGATGGGGAAATCACTGAATCAAAGGGCATGGACGTCTCTAAGATTCTTTGAACATCCTGCCAAATTGCTTCCTTGGGGGTTGTTGAGCTTTGGAAGTACATGATGAAAGATGAGTCTCATAGCTGAGGACAGGCAGGGCCAGGCCAGAGAGAAAGAGCATTCCAAACATTCTAGCAGGAAGAGACATTCCGGAGTCACGGAAGCCACGGCCCTGTGATATGCTGTCCTGATATGAAAGCGTTGCAGGTGGCCCTGCCATTTTTAGAAAGCCAGTTTTGAATTCTCTACAAGGACAGGCGTGCTCCAGACACTGGAGCCTTTTCTTCTGTTCCTGGAGCACACCACGCTCACTGTCACCACAGGGCTTTTGCATTTGCCATGTTCCTCTCCTGGGAATGCTTTGCTTTGCCCTCAGAACTTGTTGTGCTGGGTGCCTTTGTAGCACTTACGCCTCAGGTCAAATGTCGAATGCTCAGAGAGGTCATCTCTGATCACCTGCTGTAATGAAGCAAACATCCGCAGCCTCCAGCAGCTTCTATCAAGTGGATTTTACTCATAACACTTATTATTGCTGCCCAGTGTCAGTGTTTAATAGCTATTTCTAGAATAATGTCATTCACTCACTCATTTTAGCTACAAATATTTTCTGAGGGACACTTTAAAATAGTCCCATTGCTTTAAAGATAAGAGCAATATATTTAACTAAGCCTACAGAAGGCTTCTGAGAACTGATCCCTACCCAGTCTCTCCTGTCTTATCTTGGCTCACCTTAGTCTACCTTAGTCTCTGCGCTTCAGCCATACTTGCTTTCTTTATGTACTTGAATGTACCATCCATCTTACTGCCTCAGAGCTTTTGCACATGCTGTTCCTTCTGCCTAGAATATACTTCTCGTCTTTACCTCATTAACTCCTATTCATCTATGAAATCTCAGATCAGTGGTACTTCCTCGGAAACTTGCCCTGTTACGTACTCTTCGTGGGAGCTAGTCTGCAAAGATGGCCCCTAACGACCACACATCCTAGCATTCCTGCATTTTGTAGTTCTTTCTCTTTGAATCTACTCTGGCCCTGAGTCATTTCTCAATTAATGGAATGTGGCAGAAGTAACATTGTGCAGTTTCTGAGGTGAGGTCATCAGGAGCCTCACATTTTCCATGTGGACTTCTTGGAATACTTGCTCTTTGGACACTACACACGCTCAGAATCCAGCCGCCATGGTGTGAGAAGTCCAAGCCGTGAGGAGAGGCCATGGGTAGGAGCTCTTGTCATTAGGCCCAGTTGAGAGCCCGCACCAGATAACAATATGTGAATAAGCCATCTTAGACATCTAGCCCAATCGAACGTTCCTATGAATTCACCTCCAGCTGCCATCTGACTTGATCTGTGTGATTGAACCCAAGTCAGTGCCTAGTTGAGCCCGGTCAGCCCACAGAACCATGAGAGGCAAAAACAACTGTTTGTGTTAAACCATCAAGTTTTGGGATTGCTTGTTATATAGCAACAGATAACTGCAACATAGCATTCTATTCCTTCTAGCACGTCCTCTCCT
>PVKE010008023.1:0-48893 GCA_004027555.1 Craseonycteris thonglongyai
AGTGTGTCCATAGGTCTCTGTGTCTTTGTAACTTTCAGTTTTATATTCCACCTATAAGTGAGGTCATATGTTTCCTGATTCTTTCAGTCTGACTTATTTTGCTTAATAAGATGGTCTCTAGGTCCATCCATGTTGTCACAAATGACTGTATTTCATCATTTCTTATCGCTGAGTAGTATTCCATTGTGTAAATGTACCAAATAAACAAATAAATAAAGACTACAGACTTGGAGTGGCAAAGTATTAGCTTGCCCAGGATGATCATAAGTCTTGCTTCAGCCATCGGTGAAAAAAGAGAGATTTGATTCCACTAAGAAAGAGAAGATCTGGAGTTGGGAGGGAGGATAAGTGGCTGCTGGGGATCACAAATAGTATGGTGTAGGAGGAAAAGCTGAGGGCAGAGGAGAGTTGGTTTCTCACTCTATGAGCCAGTCTGGTTGGGAATGTGGCAGAAAGAAGCAAAGATTGTGTGGAAGGAGAAGTGACTGCTTCCTGGAAAATCAGACCAGACCACAGGAGCCTGAGAAACCACACACACACACACACACACACACACACACACACACGTTAGAATTGCCTACTTTAACTGAGCAGAGTGAAATTCCAACAGAATAACAGATGCACTAAAGAGACTGTTCTACACTTTTACATCTTATCTATTAAAAAGAAAAAATATAGGGAAGCCGGGATGGCTCAGAGGGTTAAATGCTCACTTTGCAGCCCCAGGGACCAAGGATTGAATCCCGGCCCTGGCCCGTGCAGACTCATGTGCTGAACTGGGGAGTGCCCCCAGTTGAGTTCTCACCGGGGTGAGACCCCGGCCCAGTTCCTGCCCTGTGCAGCCCCGCGCCCACCAGTGGAGTGAAACTATGTGGAAAAACCAATGATGTGCAACTATGGAGACTGTTCGGGGCCCTCCCCCTTTTCTCTCTCTCTCTCTCTCTCTCTCTCTCTCTCTCTCTCTCTCTCTCTCTTTCTCTCTGTCAAAAACAATAAAAATAAATCTTAAAAAAAATCTTTTAAAAAAGAAAATATATATCTACCATATTATGTGTGTATGTGCATATCTGTACACAAGCACACACACAGCTAGTCATATTTTCCTAGTACTTTATGAGCAATAAAAATGTCTCTGTTTCACATTTTTTAAACTATAAATAAGCAAATAAGTTGTGACATTGGAGAAGTCACCTGCCCATTCTGGACTCAAGTTTGCAAAGTGAGGAGGTTGCACTGAGAAAATTCTGTGGGCTCCAGCAGTGAGATGATTTTGTTGACAATGATAATAAAGTAGAGATTCCATTCATGGAATACAGCAAAAAGAGAGTTCTGCTTTTCTAAAAGTATCCTCAAAATATATAATAGTTCCTTTATCTGACATTTCTAAGAAGAGTTTTTGAATTTACAAGATGCTTTTTTAAATTTTATTTTTATTATCTTATTATTATTTTATTGTTTGAGAGACAGGGAGAGAGAGAGAAAGGTGGGAGGGCTCAGAGCAGCCTTCATAGTTCTACAAGCAGGGGTCTCCAAACTTTTCAGCCCACGGGCCGCATTAACTATCAAACAGCAGTTTGGGGGGCTGATTACACACTCGAGGTCCAAATAAAAAATAATCAAAACATAGATGTTGTTTTTAATTATTTATTTAATATTATTTGATTCAGATAAAAAGGTCTCCACGGACTGGATGAGAGGACCTCGCGGGCCGTAGTTTGGAGACCCCTGTTCTACAGCATTAATTGTGACATGGTTTTATTCCACACAGGTGGATGTGGGGCTCCCGGTGAGGAAACCGAATCAGAACCTCCAGCATGGGAGGCGAGAACCTTCACCATCATGCCATGTTACCAGCTTTGCCACAGTTCAACTTATGAGGTTGCACAGTGTGGGGCCGGGAATTGAACCCCAGACCTCATGATTGCGAGGCAAGAGCTCAACCACTGAGCTATCCCGGCATCCCACGAGATGCTTTCACATAAGTGAAATAACCAAATAAAATGTTATATTTTTATTTATCCATTTTATGTTTAAAATAAACTTCTAAAATTCTATAATAGTTTTAAGGTTTACATAAAATTTGCAAAGGTAATGCAGAGAGTGCTTGTATAGCCGTCATTCAGTCTTCCTCTTGTTAACATCTTATATCACCATGTTACATTTGTCAGAAATATAGAACCGGTATGGGCATATTACTCCCAACCAAACTCCAGCCTTGATTTGAATTTTACAGCTTTTTCCACTAGTGTTCTTTTTGTGTTTCAGAATCCCATTGAAGATAACACATTGCATTTAGTCATCTTGTCTCCTTAATTTCATCTGGTCTGCAAGAGTTCCTGTCTTTGCCTGTTTTTCATGACTTTGACAGTTTTGAGAAGTACTGGCAGGGTTTTATCCAAATGTTCCTCATTTGTCTGATATTTGTCTGATATTTTTCTCATGGCTCAGACTGTGGTTATGGGGTTTGAGGAGAAAGACCACAGAGATAAAGTTCCAGTCCTATCAGATATCAAATATTCATGCTATCAACATGATTTTAACACTAAAATGTTAACTTTGACTTCAATGTACTTTCAGAGAGCCTTTTCATATTCATTACCTCATGTGATTATTTTAAGGACCATGAAATATACAAGGCTGGCAGCCTGAGTTCCATTTTATGAGGGTAGATCCTGAAGCAAGGGCTGGAATTAAGGCATTATGATGGCCACCCATCAATCTCTTCATAGCACCGTGACTACCTGCCCTAAATCAGACCTTAAAAAAGCATTTATAAGGAGCAACATCTCACAAATGTTTTCTAGTGTAAGCTGTTTTAATGCTCCTGTGGTTAAGAATGTTCCTTGATTAAATGATAAATGGTATCTTTACCTATAGCTATAACTCTAGGCTTATCTGAATAAATTCAGAATGAATTAAAATGTCCTATCAAGTGATCAAGGAACAACCAACAAACTACATGAACTAAATATCATAAATTCACATTTGGAATAAACTTTCTTTTTTTCAACTACGTAACTATTTGGTGTTTCATAGTTATACTTTATTTTCTTAAACATTCAAGCTTTCTTACCAAGCCCCCAAAATCATTTAAAAGGTTTCTGTATCTGTAAAACAGGTTTGTGATTACAAAAAGATACACATTTAGGCATATAATAATGTTGTTTACTTTTCAATCAGATGCAGAAGGGACCTGATAACTGTCTCTCTGGAGACCCTTAATAACAACAACAATAATGGTCGTTATTATAATTATAGCAATAATAATAATAGCTAAAATGTTTAGCTCTTACTATGAGGCAGGCTCTGGGTGATAGTCTTATTTCATCCTCAAAATCTACGTGTTAAATTCTACTAATATCCTCATTCTGCAGATGAGGAAACTGAGGCTCAGAGACATAAAGAAGTTCACCCAAGTTTACACAGATCATATGCTTGAAGCATTTATTAATAGTTTTCTAGGGCTGCCATAATCAAATACCACAGACTTGGTGGCTTAAACAACAGAGATTTATTTTCTCGTGGTCCTAGATCACAGAAAGTCCCATATTGGGGTGATGGCAGGTCTGGTTTCTCCTGACACCTCTGTCCTTGACTTGATGGCCACCTTCCTGCTGTGTCCTCACAGGGCATTTCCTCTGCGCACATGCATCCTTGATGTCTACCTCTCTGTGTGCCTAATTTCCTCTTTTTATAAGGACACCTGTCAGTCAAATCAGATTAGGAACCATCCTAATGGCTGCATTTAAATTTAATCATCTCTTTAAAGATTTTATCTTGAAATCCTGTTATATTCTAGGTACTAGGGGTTAGAACTTTAACATATGGATTTGGGGAAAATACAATTCAACCTACAATAGGAACTGAGATTCAAACCTAAGTTATCTGACTCTAAAATCAACATCTTAACTACTCAACTATCTCAGGAGATGAATCCTACACTATTCAGGGTAGTAAAACCACCAACATGTTTAGATTTGCTTATCATCATAGCCAATCATGCAGTGTTTGCCCTGACCTGTGATCTCTCTTCATGTGATAGAATGAGGCGTTGAGCTCATACTGATGACATTTACTAGCTTTATTCTTTATTCCATCATTTACAAGAAGCTGGCCTTAGACGAAGGACGACAGCTACAGTACTAGCCAAGAAATAATACATTTCTGTTTCGGGGTGTTATTTATTGAACCGCCTCTCATATCTTCATTTGTTTATTCAACAAATGTATACTGAGTGATGGCTATACTTCAGGCATTTTTCTAAGCATTTTTGAAATATCAATCAATTTAATCCCTAAAATAGACATAGATGGCGATGCCAGGATAGCTAAACAGGTTGAGCACTTGCCTTGCAACTGCAAGGTCTGGGGATTGAATCCTGGCCCTGGCCCATGTAAACACATATGCTGAACTGGCGGGGGTGCCTCCCATGTGGAAGGCACCCCCCCCCCAGTTCAGTTCTCATCCCACGTAGGAATGAAACCATGTTACAACAAATGATGTATAACTATGGAGACTGCTCTGGGTCCTCCTCCTTCTCTCTGTCTCTCTCTGTCTCTCTCTCTCTCTCTCTCTAGCAATAAAATAAATCTTAAAAAAAAAAAAGACATGGAAGTACTACCATTATTCTCATTTTACAGATGAGAAACCAAGGCTGAAAGAAATCAAGTAATTTGCCAACGGTCATATCACTTAAGAGGTAGAGCCAGTACTTGAAAAAGGTAGCCTCACTCTACACCCTTCACCAGTACTTCAGATTTCTTTTCCTTGCTAGCTGTTCAAGTGTCTCAAAACTGATAATTACCATTGACATTTACTATGTTGTGTTTTTTTTTTAATTTTTTTAAAATTTATTATTTATTTTATTTATTTATTTTTTGACAGAGAGAACTACAGAGACAGGGACAGAGAGAGAACTAAACTTGGGGAGCTCCCAGTTCAGCACATGGTTCCGCACGGGCCAGGGCCGGTATTCGATCCGCGGTCCCCAGCGCTGCAAAGTGAGCGCTCAACTCACTGAGCCATCCCAGCTTCCCCTATGTTTTTTTTAAGAAGAGTAATTATTACCACTGTTGCTAACTTAATAAAGCTGTTTCTCCTACTATTATATATAATGCGAAATTGTTGCAGTTATACTTCCTACTTAATTCACATATTTCATAACAGTAATAAAATCTATGAGTTTTCTGATTTAAATTTGCAAACTAAAAACCAAGTCTTTACCTTTGAAATGATAGAAATAATTTTTAAAACCAAAAAAGATTAAAACAAAAATAAAACTAGTGCTAGAGAGCATAAGGGAATGGGCCAGGAAGATTAAGGAATTACAGGATGATAGAATACAGACAAGATTAGGCCAGTGGAAAAAACAGGCAGAAGAAAACTGCCTAAGATAGCAGAAGAGAGCACAGTTCTTTCTGTGAAAACCCCCAAGAAGCTGAAGTTATATCAGCAAGTGTCAAGAGCAGTCCTGCTCTAGGCATTTGCTCAATAATTATACTCAGAATAGTAGAAATGATTGGAGATCATCTCTGCTTCCTTACTTAGAATCATCAATGATTTTAAGCAAAAATATGCACTGAAGAGTTTCATTTTTAAGGCAAATTGTCCTTTGAGAGGAGAATTGTCCTTTAAAAAACAATGGGTGGTTGAGACTCCAAATAAAAGTGTCAGAGCACTCCTGGGAGTGGATTTGGATCTGGGAAACTGGGTAGAAAAGAGAAATCAAGGCAGCTCTACCAAGGACTAAATGAGATGTGCAAACATCAGCTCTCAAAGGAACCCTCCTTACGCTGACAGCACTGCCTGCTTCTCCTCATCGCATCCCACTCATAGGCTGACCTGACAAGTGTACTCTGCCCCAGTAACAGAACCTAGTCAGTTTTCCCATTCAGTAGACAAAGAGCATCTCAGAACACGTGTATCAAATGTGTCTTTGGGGGAAGCCGGGATGGCTCAGAGGGTTAAGTGCTCCCTTTGCAGCCCTGGGGACCAAGGATCAAATCCCAGACCCTGCCTGTGTGGACCCATATGCTGAACTGGGGTGTGCTTCCCATGCGGGAGGCCCCCAGTTCAGTTCTCCATCCCAGGTTTGGTCTTTGGCGGAGAGGTCATGCCTCCCATGCAGGAAGCCTCCAGCCGGGTTTCTATCCTGCTGCGCAGCCCCTGCCCACCTGTGTGGAACAAAACCATATTGAAAAACTGATGATGCACAACTATGGAGACTGCTCTGGGCCCTCCCCCTTCTCTCTGTCTCTCTGTCTCTGTCTTGTGAAAAACAACAAAATAAATATATTTTTTAAAAGTGTCTTTTAGCCAGCCCAGTTCTTTATTTGCAAATATGAATGGACAACAAAGGGCTATTAAATTATGTGAGGATCGACAGAGTATAATATCCTGAAAGTGAATGAAGGAATTGAATAAATTGAGCAACCAACAAGTGAAAATAGAAATAATTCAGGAAAGACAAAATCATTAAGAAGTTATAAGTACTATTCTTAAAGAAATTTTTAAAAATATTGCATCCATCAAACAAGAAAAACAAGATGCTGTGAAAAAAAAATAAGTATCAATTAAAAGAAAGGCTTCTTGTAAAGTAAGTTGACTAAAAGAATCACTGATAAAGTTACACATCTGGATGGTAAAATTAAGAAATTTACCAAAACATAGATAAAAAAGACAAAGGCAGAAAATGTAAGGCCTTCCAGAAGGAGCAAACAGAAACAACAGAGAAGAAATTATCAAAGAAATTGATAGGTCAGGTTTGACTCACTTAATGAAAGACACATCATAACTACTAAACGCCACCGAGTATATAAAAAAATTCAATTACTAGACACATTGAAAAAATAAGCATTCTAAGGATAACAAAAATATTTTAAAAGGATAAGAAAAATATTTTAAAATTCCAGAGAGCAAAAATAATACTTTTCTAAAGTATAAAAAATATAATCAATAATATTATAATAGCTATGTATAGTGCTAAGTGGGTACTAGCTTATTCACTTTACAAATCAATAAACATTTAATCTCTAAGTTGTACATCTGAAACTAAATATAATATTTTATGTCAACTATAACTGAAAAATAAAAAATATAATTAAAAAATGTTTATCCATAAAGAAAAGACAAAGGATGCAATGCAGTTTCTTATCAGTGATACTGGATTCTAGAAAATAATAAATGTCTTCAATGTTCAGGGTAAACATACATTACATTGAAAAATAATCACATATCTAAATATTATTTGATGATTTTCAATTTTTAGGATCAACCTATTAACAAGACACAGTAGATTTAATTGCAGCTAGGGAACAGGATGTTGGTGTTATAGACAACATCATTAACAAAATTTAGATAGCAGTGATAAAGTTGGGGAGAAATAAAGTATTGTGAAAGTACTGGACTACCCAACTTTGAAATTGAGAAGTCAACATTTTTGTAACTTTGTAAGTAAAGAAATAGAATAATATAAAAGTCTATTTTAAAAATACAATGGTAGCAGAAAGAACAAAAATGGAAAGTATTTGTTGTGAATAATTCCTCTGGGGAATAGAATTGTATTTTCCTATAGTGTATATATATTTTCCCATCAATTATATTATACACACACACATATATGCATATGTATAAGAGTGATGTCTGAATAGGATCAAAATGGAGCTAAGGAAGGAATGAACTTTATGAAAGCTTTCGAGACCTGCCTGAAGCTCTGGATGCAGATGTCACTTTGGATTGCATCACTGTTGGAAGCTATAGTTGGGCCCATAATGGCATGCACAATGTTTAGGGCAGGGACTTCTCTGGCGTTGTAGAGGATGTATGCATGTCACCTCAGGACTGAATGGTACTAGATGTATCGGTCAATGTGCCTGCCATGCCCTCTTTCCGCCCTGCCTGGAACCCCATGTTGAAGGATGAACAGCACTAAATTTGTCTTTGTGTAGAAACAGTCTGCAATCAACCAATAGGCCTATTCAATGGTCTGTGGTACAACGTGGTACCTAGATTTGAAGAAATTCAATTAAATACATGCTCTCAGGAATTTCAACTCGTATTATATAGAAAGATTTGACAGGAAGCTCACAGCGTCAGAGGATTGCTGTGAAAAGGCCACAAACTACAACCATGAGGTCTCTGGAGTCCACAGCTGTCCTCCAGCTCTGGGTGCCCGAGGTCCTGCACAATTATACCTACTGTGCTTGATTTCCAAATGATTCCATCTCCCTTGTTGGACAGTATAGACACTTTCAGTAACTACTGCTTTTACTTGAACTAGCTTGAACAAGACTTTTTGTCACCGAAATCACTGTAATTGAAGAAGAAGCCTGAAAAACGTGTTCACTTTATATTCAGAGGAGAGGAGGAGCCAGATGATTGCTGTTGTTTGAGAAAATGGGACCTGGGGGCTTGGTTTTAGTGCAACCCCCCAGCCTGTACCACAGGACCCAGGTGCATGAGGCTGAGACTGCTTTCTCAAAAGAGAGTCAGAAAAATAAGTAACTCCTTTTTTCCTTAAAATAAAAGTAGACTTTTAAAATTGTTTTTGACAGAGAGAGAGAGATACAGAGACAGAGAGAGAACTGAACTGGGGGGCACTAGTGCCCCCCAGTTCAGCATATGGGTCCACAAGGTCGGGGCTGGGGCCGGGATTCGATCCTCCATGGCACTGCAAAATGAGTACTTAACCCACTGAGCCATCCAGTCTTCCCCAGATTTTTTTTTTTTTAAATTTTTTTAGTGATTTATTTATTTATTTTTCAATTGTTTTTGACAGAGAGAAAGAGAGAGAGGGAGAGAGAGAGAGAGAGATACAGCGAGAGAGAGATACAGAGAGAGAGAGAGAGAGAGAGAGTAAACTGAACTGGGGGAGCTCCCAGTTCAGCATATGGGTCCCCACGGCCGCGGCCGGGACTCCACCCTCCGTCCCCGGCGCTGCAAAGTGAGCGCTTAACTCACTGAGCCATCCCAGCTTCCCCCAGATTTCTTTTTTAATTGTTAAATTTTTGATTTTTAAAGACTATCAGGCTATTGGAGGTCCCAAGATATTTCTCAAAGTCTTCGATCATCTAGAAGGGGCTTAGGAGAACGTTAAGAACTCATCACCTTAAAGTTCTCCTTAATGGCAGTTTTGTTTTTCAGATCCAGAGACAACAGAGACTATAGTGAATCTAAACCTTCAAACTACTGAACAACGAAGATGTGTGGCGGATGAGAGATGGGCCTCAGTGCTTTCCAGTTTAATCCTTCTCCTGCACATCCCAGGGTGCAGGGAGTGAGCACCGCAAGCCCTGGTATCAGGTGACTGGTCTCTTACCATCACCAGGGCTTGGTGTCCTCCTTAGAAACAAAAAATTTCATGAAACCCCAAGGAAGGCTACTCTGTGAGGGTGCTGAGCCACGACCCAAAGAAGACCGCATGGCAAAATTGTCTAACTAAACACAGACTAAATATAAATATAGTCCAGAATATAGTTTAGGACACAAAGGTGAATAAACATTCCTCTATCTAAATAAGCTTTATGAAGAGATCACTGCTGAGTTTCTTGTAAGATATGGGAGAATGAAGACCCCCCCAGGAAAATGAAAGATTTCTCCCCACTCACAATACCAGAAATAACTGAGCTCCTTCTAAACAGCTGAATTTTATTTTTCACCTAAGAAGACATTAATATATAATTCAGAATTTTTAACCTAATTTTAGAATGGTATGATGTAATTTTAAGTTGAATAACTTAAAGATAACCTAACCAAGAAAAATATCCCCTCTGCACTTTTTTTTTTTCAGTTTTATTAATGTGGTCAAGAGAGCATTCCTGTTTGATAATAGTATGAGTATCATTTCTTTATCTCCCCAGGAGGAGGGATACTGAGGCACAGAGTCTGGGAAAGCAATACTTAATACCTAGCAAGATATCAGAAACTTTATTTTATTTATTTTTGTGGCTTCCTTCCATCTGTAGTCCACTCTACTGATTTTCCCTTTACAAGTGATATAGAGTTTCCTTTTAAAATTATTTCAGTAAAACTTCCAAGTTTGTTTAAAGAAAAATGGGAAGTAAATAATGGTACAGGTGGTAAGAGACCAAACAAGAAAACAAAAATCATGAAGCTATTCTGGGAAACCCTGACTTCAATTTCCTCCTTGCCTTGGACATTGGAAAGACCAGAATTTAATTTATTGATCACTGACTTCAAGATGCAGTTCCCTGCTCTGTGAATTTCTTTTCCTAACCTAGCTCCTAGCTCTTTTACTTCCTCCCTCAATCTCCCCTCTGCCTTCTTGTCTTGTTACTCTGTATGCTTTCAGAAAAAGGCAAACAAAAAAAGGTGGAGAGGGTGGAGGAGTGAGGGTATGGGATGATAGTAAAGAATATCTCTTTGTTTTAAGAGCACAGTGCCCAAGTCATAGAAGTGACTGAGGCTACCCTTTGGCTAAATGAGCAGGCAGCTCTAAGAAAGCCCAGCGTGTCTGGTTTTCTCTAGTCTTGGGAAGTTTTCATTCTTCAGAACTGTGTAGGGACCGCGTGTCTAAAACTGCGTAGACAGCAGATTCTTTGGCCCTCCTCCGTCCCAGATTAGTCACCATGAGAGCCTATTCCTGCGAAAAGAGTGAACTGAGAAAAGAGTGAACTGAAGTGCTTCGGTGGAAAAGCAACGAGGAGATGGGACTGATGCGTCCTCCTCCCCTTTCTGGCTGTGCAGCACCTGGCCTTCAGTCCACCCCTCGGGGTGAAGAAGTTCCTGGGGACTCCGTGGAGGCTTGGGCATGGGCTGGGGGTAGAGGGCAGGGATGGGGCCCGGGGTGGGGGTGGGGGTGGGGCATCGCTGCAGAATAACGCTGGACTTCGATGTTCGCTCCCCTCTTTGAAGAGTTCTCAGGAAGTTTGGGGGAGGGGCGAGCTGCTTTCTCCTGCTCTAAAGGCGCGAGAGGGTGAGGAGGGACGACTGCAGCAGCAGGTCTCGGAGCTGTCACGTTCCGCCCACAGCCACCGGCGGGCTGGGGCGCTCCTGGCGGGATCTGCCGCTCGTGGGTGCGGGACCGAGGGCAGAGCGCGCCGGCGGCATGGAGGCGCTGGTCCTGTTCAACGCCCTGGCCACGCGGCTGCTGTTCCTGCTGCACTCGGTGGTGGGGGTCTGGCGGGTGGCCGAGGTGCTGGAGGAGCCGAGGTACTGGCTGCTGGCGCTGCTCAACCTCTTGCTCTTTTTGGAGACTGCGCTCACCCTCAAGTTCAAGCGCGGCAGAGGCTACAAATGGTGAGGTCACCCTGGGAAAGGGACAGCGCGCGGAGTCCCCGGGTCTTGTTCCTTATGACACCCCCCTGCAGCCCAAGAGCCTTCTTCCCACAGCCCGCCGACGCTCCCCGGATACGGACCCCCTTTGTCCTCGCCCGGAGCTTCGAAGGAGCGCGAGAGGCTGGCGCGCCTCTTGGGCACACTGGAGTACCCCAGGGCCCCAGGGCAACACTGGGAAGGCTCGAGTCACAGCCGTGCGTGCGTCACTTGGTCCCAGGTTTGGCGACTTGGAAATTGAGAGGGGAAAGGAGGGAAAGCGCTTGCCTGCTCTGCAGAAAGTGCTCCAAATGGGGGAGTCGTGGGGCAAGGGGGTTGTCATGTGCGCTGCTTTCTGAATTTGAGGCGTGTGGGCGTGCAGGGTTACCCTGCGTGCGTGCAGGTATGGGAATGACCCTCGCCGAGCATCAGCGACTTTGGCAAGAACTTGTGTGCATCAGGCAGCGAAGATGGGCGAGAAGCCCCTCGCCACACGTCTGTGGTTTCAGCTGCCTAGCTTCCTTCCAGCTCCGGGCGCCTGGCGTGGTTTCAGCTTCAGGCATCCGGGATTGGTCGCTCGGGACCTTGGTTAATGGTCAGGCTATCTTGTCAAAGATGGTTTTGTGGTGCGACGCTGGTGGAGGGACCAGCAGGTAGTGGTTCAGACTGAATCGCAGCATGCAAGAACTACAGGCTTTTGCACGATGCTTTATTTCCTCCCCCAAAGATTTGAACGGCAATAGAAGAAATGAGAGAAAGACTCTCTTGTCATTTACAAAGAGCCCCCACCTCCACCCCCAGTAGATTTGCATCCCAAACTTCTCCAGGTGAGGCCCCTTCCTGTATTAATTCTTAAAAACAGCGAGGATGTGTTTTCATATACATCAATACTTTTAAAACTACCTAATGCTATGAGAAAGAAGACAATAGTGTTAGCCAATTCAAGAATTACACACAGGATGGAATTATATTTAGCCACCATATTAAGAGAAAAGAAAAAGAAACCCTCTCTACAGTTTCATAGTAAACCACAAAAGGCTGTGTGTAATTCATGAGAATACAAGGAGGTAAATGTATTGTCTCTTAAAATGATGTGAACCTTGCTTAAATTTCCACTGTTGAAATATTTTTAGAATTACCAACGAGAAAATTATTCACATAGAATCTGAATTTAATACAGTAAGGGCTGGAATGTTACTGTCCCTCCCCAGCCCTCTCCTCCCATAAAAAGTTTATTAAGCAGGAGAATGTTAAGGTACTTTCCAATGTGTCTTTTGGAAATCTCAAAGAAAAATGGCATTGGCTTCCCAAATAAGCTTTGGGTCAAAGAAACAAAACGGGAGAAACATGTGAACACAGGGTCATATGAAATTGATTTTACTGAGTAGCTTCCGTATGCTAGGGTAGGAAATATCTTCAGTAATAGGACGATGAGTCTGAGACTGAAATATGTTCCATGGAAGATAGTCCTGCCACCAGGTATCAGAGCTTCTGGGAGAAATGCCAGCCCCAAGAGTGATTAGATCAGCAGGCCCTGAAATGTCCCCCCTCCTTCTCTAAGAGTAGACCAGAGTCCTTAGTTCCCATTAAGTCAAAATTCCACTCTAGTACAGAAATACTGAAGCCAATGGAAGTTGACCTTCATGTCTATATCATCCCTGATGGCTGATTGAAACAAACATATAACTTACAACCAAGAGAGGGAAAAAAAGTTGGGGCAGAAATGGGTGATAGTCACTACATTGAGTTAAATAGGGAACTGGGGACAATCATTTATGGAGTGTGGCCTCAAAATCAGACAGATAATAGAGCAAACTCTGGACTTTCCTAGTTACTTGCTGTGAGGCATTGAGAAAGTTACTTAACTTCTCTGACTCTCAGTTGTCTCATCTTTAAATACTTACCTTATAGGTTGTTATAAATTAAATGAAATAACATATTGATCAATGAATAAAAAAGAAATGGTCTTTTCTAGATCCTAGGGCTTCTCTTTTTTTCTTCTTATTAAAAACTATTCTGTGTCAATTGGACATATTTTCTGTCTGGACATTTCTGTCTGGACACATTTCTGTCTGAGGAACTGGTCAATGAATCATAGGTTCAGAGCCAAAAAGTTTTTAAAAATTCTCACTTTTGTTCCACACTGGACTCAATGAGGTATATTGTATATTAATATTTGAAAATAAGCAAAAGCAATTGATAAATTTTGGCTTATAAAATTTCAAATGAATTTTTGTAAATTATCGAAATAGAAATGTAATTAGTAATGCTTTGTTCTATTGATATTACTACAATTGAATCTGGAAATATGGTAATTTTTGTGGTGGACAAAGCTCTAATTCTGTCATAAAATTGAGAAAAGAAATCAGAAAATAGAATGTTAAAAATATTCCTGATATAACATGGCAATGATTAAAAAGGGTTTGATTTGGGATGTATGTCCTTTCTGGGTTGAAATTATCAGATAAGGCAAGGGATAATTTTGTGTTGTTTCTGAGTGTTAAAAAAAAGTTTCCTGAGTGTTAAAAAAAAGTTTCCATCAGAAAATCAAGGCTGATGGAATTAAAAAATAATAATGTAAACATTATGGCAGTATCTATACTTCTATATAGGAAAATGTTAATATGCACATCTATATGGAGATGTATATTAATATAGATAATGTATATTTTCATCTATTGATCTTATATTTTGGAATCTATCCTACAGAACCAAAATTACCCATATGTAAAGACACGTACAAAATATTCATTTCCATCATCTGAGAGGAAAAGAAACATGAAAACAATCCAATTATTCATCAACAGACTGGTTGAAAATTGTAATATATCCATACTATAGAATATTTTGCTGGTATTAAAAATTATGAGCTAGATTTTAGCTATTGACTTAGAGGAGTATCAATGATATGTTGTCAGGAAAATAAGTTACAGCATTGTGTATGCAAGGTCTCATTATTTTTTTTAAAAAGAATTGTCAAAAAATTACACTCTGATGGGGAAGCTAGGATGGCTCAGTGGGTTAAGCGCTCACTTTGCAGCGCCGGGGACCGGGGATCGAATCCCGCCCGTGCGGAACCATATGCTGAACTGGGCGCTCTCCCAGTTCAGTTCTCTCTGTGTCTCTGTATCTCTCTCTCTCTCTGTCAAAAATAAAAAAATAAAAAATAAAACCCTTAAAAAAAAATTACACTCTGTATTAGTTGAACATATTATGTATTTACAAGTCCAGAAGAAGAAAAAGGAGAAATCCTCCCATACTGAATATCCCTCAGTCAATCAAATAATGCCTGAATGGTGGACACCTGTACACACATGAGGTGAACATTTATTTTTTGGAACATCAGCTCCACCGGCCTCCTTTAGCTACCCTGGGCTAGTTTGAACATTGTTCTTTTTACTAAAATTGGCACCTAGCCCCAAATTAATCAAAGCCGCAGAAAGCATGGAACAATAAACAGAACTATAGTGGAAAATGTGAACGAAATTTCTTGAAACATAGCAAAGATATTACACTTCTCCCAAGAATGTTTCTTTAGCTATCCTTTGGAAAGGAAAATGGAACTGGAGCTGCTGAGCTCAGCTGTCTGGGGACAAGCAACATTACATCAACACAGATAAACTGCCAGTTGGAGAAGTTTAACTTGTTGGAATTCTATAGGATTGAGAGGGAAATCCAACAACAAAGCCCTTGTTAAGTGCAATAAATGTGCACTAGCAGAATTTGTTCCATTTTACCCATTATTTAGTAATTTCACCTGAAAATTCACTTACATTCCTATAAAATAGAAATTAGTATCACTTTTCTTATTTTTTTTCTTGATTTTATTTTCTATTGTCTGGGCAACAATCCAGTGGATCTATGAATTACCACTTAGGAAAGGCAAACAGAAGACAGTATTTCAGTTGCTTTCTAGCCAAAACTGATAAAAGTATTCCTTATGGGACAGAAAAATGAACACAATTGTGACACATTTGAAAGTAGACAGTATCTGAGAATAGGCAGGAATCTAAGTTGAATTTATTGGCAAAAGTTCAGAATTTTAAGCATTGAGCTTTCTTCATCATAATTTCAAGAACACAAGGTAAATGTAATTGAGTTAATAAAATACTTCCTTTATTTGGTCACCTTTCTTCATTATCTCTCTTACCCTTTTCCCTTATTAAGTTCAATCAGACAGTATTTGTTGAACTTCCTAATTAGTAAGCATAATGCTATGCTAGACACTGCATGTGCAGGCAGGGAAAACAGAAAACAAGCACACTTGATATTTTAAAATAAGAGGTAGCAGTTTAATCAAGAGCACCAATGTGTGGGAATAAAAGAGGGAGGAAGAGGGAGGAGGGAGAGGTGTGGGGGGAGGTGGGAGTGGGCACTGGATATATGGTGGGAGGGGGGAGCTGATTCTGGGTGGTGGGCACACAGTGTGATGCATGGGTGATGTGATGTGGACTTGTACATTCGGAAACTATCTAATTGTTACCAACCAATGTCACCGCATTAAATTTAACAACAACAACAACAAAAGAATAATTATGAATCTTTAGCATTTGCTAATGTTCAGGCTATTTAAAATTTTTTTCTGCAGATTATCCCATTTGATCCTGATAGAAGCAGCAATCATTTTGTTACTCTGTTTTCACCCATTTTTAGATGAGTAAACTGAGGCTCAGAGCTGTTAAATCATTTGACTTAGTATCACTTAGTTGACAATTGAGAAAGGAAGGATATTAACACTCCAACAACATAGAGGGGAGAGCATATGACACGAAGTATTATGGAGGGGAAGAGTGGAGGGAGAGAGGACCTCACAGTGTTTGAGCTATAGCAAGAAAAATGGATAAGAGAGAAGAGTGCAAAGGCTACATAGGTAAAGGACATCCTGAGGGACATGAGGGTAGGGAAACGAGCAGATTTCTCTGGAGGAAGTATAGAGCCTTATCGCTCTTCACTCAACAAAAATATCTGGAATATCTAATAACTATCAAACATCGTTTGAAAGCTAAGAATACAGAGGTGAATGAAACAGGTAAAAAAATAAAGAACTCACATTTGAGTCAGTGGACTCAGAAAATAGAGAAGTAAATAAGAAACAAGTGAGAGAAAAAGTAACAATAAGCAAACAAATGAGTTATCAGAACTATGAAGGCCTAAGTGGCTTACAGAGGAGAGGGATGGAGTACTGAGGGACATGTTCTACTGGGTGGTCACAGAGTCCTCACGGGGGAGAAGCCCTTTGAGCAGTGTCTGTTAGAGAAGAGAGGAGGGAGACACAGGAAGAGCCAAGGAGATGAAAAATCGAGAGAAGGAAGAGCAAAGTGTGCTTTGGGACATTCCTGACACATCCCCAGAAGACAGATAAACAGTGACTTTCTTTTCTACTCTTCCTTGTCCTTTCTCCCATGTCCCCTGCTACCAAGTAAAAAATTCCTTCTAAATGTTGTATCTTCAGCGTATCTTATTCAAAGCATTATGTGTTAGAAAATACATACATGTCTCCCATCTGAAAACAAAAAAAGCTAAATTAGGAATCAGAAGATATTCTATCCTAAATTGACTTCAAATTCAAATCAATTTTGAAAAAACTCAATGAAATCTTTTTTGATTACTTAATTGTATTTAAAGGTTCAGTCGCAGAAATGAAAAACCTAGACTTGACAGAAATCATAAGAAGTCTGATGTTGAACAAGTGCTGAGTAGTGTAGGGGAACCTTTTTTAATGTAATTCTGTAGGATTGGATAATATGTATCTCCCTCTATCAAAATTGTTTACTACAATGTCAGGGATAAAGTTGGGAAGTAAAAGCACTCTTCTTCTGCCGATATTTTTGGATCTCAGAGAGGAAGAAATTGAGGGATTTGGAAGAAGACCCTGTAGTTCTATATGGCCAGCTTGGGCACTGAGAATTCTCCCAGAAGGTAGACTCTTTTTCTCCTACTCACATTCACTGCTCATATTTCCTGAAATCTCTCCTTAGCTTTTTAGTTATGTCAGTAACACTTTCCACTGTACATTGGATTTATCAGCAGTGCCTGCAGTATGTTTCCATAGTTTTATAATATTATCTTCACATGTGTTTTTGTGTTTGCGTTTTATCTCCTGAGCCTTGAGTTCAATGCAAAAGGGTGACTGTTACCAGTAAATGACTGTTTTTGTGATCTTAGTTGTGGTTTAGGATAATGAGTCTTATACTACCTTGAATTAGTACACCCAAGAAAAAGCCATATTTTCTTTTATTTCACAATGAGCTTGGGATTAAAGCAGTGATTATATCTGTATTTAGAATGGGAGTACCAGAAAATTGAAACTTTGAATGATATCCATGCTGTCTCCATGAGTATGCTCAACTGAGACATTTAGAACTGAAAATCAAGGTTATAATATTTTGTAACTTCTTGTACCTGACTGTTAGAAAAACAAAGTGCAAATCAGCGTGGGGAACTCCCATAAACCACTGTAAATGTAGCCCTACTTCTAAAGTCCATGTGTTTCTCTTTCTCATGGCAGTTGGCCTGATTATGCATATAGCATCAGGACAAAGCTGAATAGTTAAACTTCTTTTCTAACAATGGAAAATTTCCCTTTACATCAAGGATTATTCTCCACTTCTGTGTGTCCCTCACAGCTCTCAAAAGTTCTTCTGAAGTACTGGTATCAGGAGAATTACACATGGGGTGTACAAATAATTTTGTTAAAGAAAACCAGGTTGTTTTTAATAGTTTTTTTTTTAATGCACTTATCAAAAACTAAACTTTCTTTGGGGGTCACATTGAAATAGTATTAAGAACAATAAGGATTGTTAATATAAAGTGCCAGGGCGGAGTCAAATTTTGTTTCTTTTCTCTGAATATAAACCTTCTTCTCATAGTTGTTAGGAAGTGTGCTGATATTTTATCTTTGGTTTATCTGACTGGCCTCAAAGACTTAGCTGGTACACAACTGAGTGTTATATGCTTATTAGAATAAAAATAATCCTTAGAAATAAAAGAAGTCCTCCTTAGCACTGAAGCTGTTGCCCACCCCAGTCACATCCTGCAGTATACCTTTGCTTCCTCATTTCACTGATGGAGCCCCCTGTCCAACACACCTGTTTTCATCCACCTAAAACAGCCTCCTAACGAAATGGCTGTGCCATATTCTGACATCCTGTTGATAATAGTAATGACAATGATGATGAAGGTGATGGTGATGGTATTAACTGAGGTGGAAACAAGTGTTGATTATTGAGTACTGACAGTGCTCCCTGCCTGCTTTACATTCATTTTCTCATGTAATCCTCATTATAGTTCTATTGAGTTCGTTTACATTTTTATCACCACTTTATGATAAGGATGTTGCTACACAGGCAGGCTAGATTACTTATCTAAGGTCACAACTAATAATAATAAATCACAATAATCATTCCTAACATCTGGTGAAGACTCACATTTATTAAGCCAGGTATTGGCATCTAACATTACCTCATTTACCGGTACTCTCCACAATAGCCCTGGTGGTACTTGTTCTTGCTCCTAGTGACAAATAAGGAAGCCGAGGCTTAGAGGATTCCCTGTCCCAGGATTGAACTCCACCAGCGTACTGTATTTGTTATTCTCTGCATTCAAAAGCCAAATGGATGTTATCTGTGAACAGTACAGAGACATCGATTTTTAGAGTCAAGGATTCCTGACAGTAAAGATAGGGTAAAAAAAAATTTTTCTTTTTCAAAATTATGTAGGTAAAGCCCTGGTGACCTGCTTAATGTGCACTGGGATAATTTGGATTAGAACAAAATGTAGAAAAGTTCAGACTACACAAGGACATGGTTCAAAGACACTCTTTTAAAACAAAACAGGTTTAAAAGAAAATAGAAGAGGAGAAAAATTCTATATTATCTTTTTTTTAGTCTTCAAGTGAAAACATCTCTTTCATAAAACAGAAATAAATATCATAGTCTCTTATAGAATGAAATATATTAAAGCCTTATAGAAATAATCTCCATAATATATTTTATCCTCCCAGAGACCATTTAAAGTCCTGTAGTCATTTAGTGCTTAAATTCACTTATTCATTAAACACTCATTTATTATACTAGGGGCTATGATGGTGTTCTTGAAGGAATATAAAAATATATACAGTTATATGAGAGTAGGACAAAACAACGCTGTGAGAACCAAATGATTTTTCCATAAATTAAGTTCAGGAGTGCATAAAGCCTGCAGAATAAAGATACAATCAGTACGATAGGCTTGGTAGACAAGGAAAATTTCTTGTAAGTGATTTATTTACTGGTCTTTGATGTAGCTGATGGTTTTATAAGAGTGGAGAGAAGAGAGAAGGACTTTTCCGGTTGAAGGAATATCATGCTGGCAGTACTTAGGGTTTCAGTTGGAACCAATTTATTTAGGAAGATATCATGATTTTCTTTGCTTCAGAAATTTTATGAGAAATATCATGCATAGATTTTTAAATTGATGCATATTTTATTCCTATAACTAGTTTAGTCATAGTGAAGCATACTGCTGTGGTTTGAATGTGGACAACTTCAATTTGAATAAAGCTTATTATTGTTTGAGATATCCTCTTGGAAAATTTTAAGTTAAGGGAAGCACAAAGTACTACTGCTACTGGTTTATATCATAATTTAGGATTATGGCTTTATTTGTAAAATGGGCAACAGCAAACAATGAAAATTATAATTAAGCACTCTAATAGTCACCTTCAGAAGTATTCTCCTCTTTACAAAACCTAAATGTGGGCCTTCTTCAAGGGCTTTGGAAGTATAAAGATTGAGTTCATTGCAATGAGTATTCCCAACTGATCTGAAATTCCTCCCTGTTTCTTCTGTTCTTCTTATTAGGCTGCTCTCCCACAAGATCACAGACAAAACAAAACTATCATCTGGTGTTGGCACCTATAAATTAAAACTTACATACTCCATATATAATTTCCCATATTGGGAGAGTTCTCACAAGCTCCTGGGCCATTTAGTTGTGGCCTCCCTCCCTCCTTAGTGGGCAAATACAGACAATGGGCTCTGGGAAGCAGTTGGATGTGAAGAGTACGTTAGTTAAGATAACTGGGGGGTGGCTAAAGTCAGATTTGTGAGTTTTCAGGCACTCAGGGGTTACTCATTCTGCAAGCGCATTGGGTACATTTTGGGAAGTTGCAGAGAGGTGGATGAGATCTTGAGACTGTTGTACTGGCTACTCTTTCCCCTTGTACTGATAGAAAGCCCTTGCTGAGCAGCCCAGATGGAAATCGGGGATTAAGGCCCACTTAGAGAAAGTAGTCTACAGTACATGAAAGTAGTCTGCAGTGCATGGGCAGGATTTAGGGGCTCACGAAAGAGTGTCTTGACCAACTTTCTTGATTTCCATGAAAGTGGACCAGTTATTATAAAGTGCTCCAGAAATTTTATTGAGGACACTTAAGGCAGTTTAATGTGAAATTGTGAAACTTAGGTCTAGTATTCTTTCAACTCTAGTATCCTCTGTATAGTAGGACATTCCAAGAAATTAAATACAAATAAAGTATCAATTCACATCCAAATAATTTCAGAATATTATTTTTGCTTCACTTAAACCTTGCATATTTCAGATTTATGCATATGATTAGAAGACTAGAATCATCACTCTTTGCAGAGAGCAAAGCTAAACAGGGTAATGGGTGATATTATGGTTAATTTTTCTTCTATTTGCTTATTTTTATTGTTATATATTTCTAAAATGAACAAATGTTACCTTTTCAATAAGAAAACAACAATAACTGTCATTTTTAAAAAGATGAAAATGGAATCCTAATTCTAAACTAATGGTGAGTTGAAGTAAATATAATCCATTACAGGGCTAAATTGCTAAGTGTCATGACATAACCACTTTGTGAAAAACATAATTTGTTGAAATTACAACTTTATGTGATAAACAATATTTTATTTTTGGATAAATTGAACTGAAAAGAAATTCAATGAATATAGCTCCTTAAGAGATTAGAGCAGTATTTAGTATGTAGAAAGACCTATAAATATATTTGATTAGTAAGTATATAAACAAATAAAGAATACAAATATTTAAGATGGTACTCTTGCTGAGTAGAGAGACTTAATATGCTCGCTAAGGACTATGAAATAATAAACAATATTTCTGTGACGAAAAAGAATATCTTTATGAAAGTTTTAATTTAGAAAAAGCAGCTGAGCAAAGGCAAAGTAATTTGGCATTCAAGTGTTAAGGTTGGGCATCTTCTGTGTTCTGATAATATAGTAGTGATCGATAATGTGATAAATATGAATTTCTAAGGGCAAATTAACTTATTAGTAAGAAGGTATTAACAATTTTGTAAAACATTTCCATGTGAACATACCTTATTCATTTAATCATATATTTGTCAGTTTTTGTTAGTCTGTGACTATTGTGTCTCTTACTTTTATAAACTAGTATTTAGAACCCTGATTTTAGTTATTTCTGAGTTGGCTAGACCCATCTTGGTATTCATATAAAGTGCTTGGCATCTACTTACTTCTGATGCCATCAAGACATGAAGACTGAAGTAAACTGACGTGGTAGCTCTTTAGAAATAACATGCCACTTGATTAATTATGCAGAAAATGGTAGGATTTAGCCTACTTTTAGAACTTATATTTTCCTTGGTTTCAAAAGTGAATTGCACTGACAATGCACAATTAAGTATATGGCAAGTTTTCAAAATAATAAGTAATGAATAAAATGTGATCTTGAAATATTAAGTCTTGCATTAAAAAAAACAACAGTACATTCTTTCAAGAACAGGATAGTTTCCTTCAGTAAAACTTCTGATAAATTGATTTATTGTTTTTAAAGATTTGTTTTATTTATTTGTTGTTTTTTTGTTATTGTCTTTGTTTGTTTGTTTTTTTGACAGAGAGAGACACAGAGAGAAGCGGGATGGCCCAGAGCAGTCTCCATAGTTGTACATCATCTGTTTTCGACATGGTTTTGTTCTACACTGGTCGGTGGTGGTCACACAGGGCAGGAACTGGGCTGGGGGCCTCCTGCATGGGAGGCATGCCCCCTCATGCCAGGGGCCACACTGGAGGAGTGAGAACTTAGCTGAGGGCCTCTTGTATGGGAAGCACACCCCAGTTCAGCATATGGGTCCACACGGGCTGAGGCTGGGATTCAATCCTCGGTCCCCAGGGTTGCAAAGTGAGCACTTAACCTTCTGAGCCATTCCAGTTTCCCCAAATTTGATTTGTGATATTTCAAATATAGATTTCTAGTCAAACCAGCAACAGAGTGGAAAGCAAGTAGAAACTGTAAACCATATCACTACATATTTGTGGAGAGCCCAGTGCCAGGCACTGTGGAAGGAGATGAGGGTGTAATAATGAGCAGACACAGTTCTTGAGTTTATATCCTTAGAATTGCTAGGACACAATTAAGTGATGGCAATATACATATACACAAATACATATGTGCATACATAATTATAACTTTTAGAAATATATAGGGTAAAAGTGAAGCGCGTTATAGGACAAGCATAGCAAGGAAATCTAATTTAGACTGGAGGGACAAGGAAAGGTTTTCTGTGAGTCTCATATAGCTGACATGAACTATGAGAAGGAAATAATCAGGTGCAAAGTAAAGGGGGAGAGCTATTTCAAAGGCGAAGAATACATGAGTGAAAGGCTGAATCAGGAAGGCTCTCAGTCCCCGCCACCCCCCCACCCCCGCCCCAGAACTGTCAGAGGAGCACAGTGAGAAAGACTGGTAAGCAACAGAACCCAAGAGGTAGGCAGGGCCCTAAGTGTGCAGTATTCTATAGGTCATGATGGGCAAATGGCTCATGTAAACCGCAACTGGATGATAGTAATTGTTTTTTAAAGATTTATTTTTATTGGTTTTTGACAGACAGAGAGACAGATAGAGAGAAACAGAGAGAAGGGGGAGGGCCCAGAGCAATCTCCATAGTTGACAGCATTAGTTTTCCATATAGTTTCACTCCACAGGTGGGTGCGGGGCTGTGCAGGGTGGGAACTGGGCCGGGGGGCTCCTGCATAGGCCCCAGCAAGAACTGAACTGGGGGCACACCCCAGTTCAGCATATGGGTCCACATGGGCCAGAACAGGGATTCGATCCCTGGTTTCCGGGGCTGCAAAGCGAGCGCTTAACCCACTGAGCCATCCCAGCTTCCCTATAGTAATTGTTTTAACAGCGAATGTGAATTTAGGCAAAATGATGTCCTCAGCAGTATGAACAACTTCTCTTCATTCAAGGAGTCTTAAATAGCTTTAGTTTTGAGAATCATAATTTAAAAATAGGATTGATTATAAGTTATTTGAAAACTCAGTCTTTTAAATGGGTATCCACTGGGTCTTCTTTCAGCCATGAGTATATTTGCAGAGCTGAGACTAGATAAGGCAGCAACCCATGTGTGTTGATCACATATTATCAAGCCCCAAACACACACTGTCTCAATTAAACACACACTGTCTCAATTAATCCTCACAATCATCCTACAATGCAGATATTATTATCCTCATTTAATAGACAAAGATACTGAGACTCAGGAATGGTAGTAAATTTTCAAGGATGAATGAACGAAAGAGGCAAGATTCAAATGGGAGCTTCTTAAGTTTGTGCTATTCCTACTGCATTGTAACAATTCTTCAAGGGACACAACTCAAGAAGCATACTTGCTACTGGACCTCCTGAAATGGGAATAAAAGGTCCTTATAGATACCAGTAGCCTCCATTCATTTCATTTGCTCAGTCTTCCCTTTATTTATAAATTCAGGCATTCAAGCATTTAAGCATTTGCTTAATAAGCATTCAAGACTTACTAAAATACCTGGTACCACTGAGGAGAAAGAAAGAAAAGAAAAGAAAGAGAATATAAGAGGGAAGGAACATAAAGACGTATAAACCTCAAGATCTGCCTTCAAGGAACTCATACTATTAGGAAAGCTAAGTTTCATATACATGTAACTATAAAACAGTGGAGAGTATGTTGGGTCACAAGGGAAATACAAATTAAAATTGATTCCTGGTATGCCTTTGAAATGCAAGGTACAATGCTGCTGGATAGATTGGTAAGAAGAGGGCATCCCAAAATAGGCAGTTATAATTTGGAGGGACATTTGCTCTAAAGCCATTTCAGAACCTCTCTTCCCAGATTAACCAATCAAGGAGCACAGAACATTTCATTCTTAACAGCAACCTGTGGCCAAACATAACATATTTGATGAAAATGTATTCTTCACAGCCAAAACAAAATATTTTTAATACTTCTCTGAATTATAGAGACTTTTATTTTCTCCATACTTTTTTTTTTTTTAATTTCACCTGCTACTTTCTGGGGCATTAGATAGGAAGGAGCAGAAGGAGCTTCTAATTCTGATTTGGTTTTAATCACTATGCGGTATTGTATATTTTCTTGGTAACTCTACTTGGAAGCCTTCTGAAAGTCCTGCAAGTCCTCTAAGGTATAGGGTTAGGAGAGTTGGGAATATGGTGAGAAAGACTATATAGACTCAAGCTCTGTTGAGTTGAATATGATTAATTCTTGGGTCCTCAATGTGATTGATTCCTTGTTTCTACCCCCTTCTCACTTACAAGTACCTCAAATAAGCTAATGAAGAGGGATTGCAGTGAGGGAAACCTTCCAAAATATTTTGTTTTATTTTCATTACACAGCAGATTTCAAGTAGCTCAGCTTGATAGGATGTGGTAAAGGAAGAGGAAGAGGAAGTGGAGATAAAATGATAAGACAATAACAGAGGCTTAGAAAATATCATATTATGAAATTTAGATTTTCTGTAGTAGGCAACACAGAAAATCTTGGATCTTGAAGTTTGTTTTTGTTTTTGCTTTTTTTTACATAACTAGATTCCTAATTAGAGGAAATAAATTGAAACAGGATAGTATTTTCTTTCCAATTATATAAATGAATCTTATGTGCATAAGATGTTACAGGTTATTATTGTCTGTTCTATTTTTAACCTCTTTCAAGAGCTATTATATTTTCAATTTTTGGTTTCTTTAGATTATTATTGTAATGGTATTGTAAGGGGGGTTAATCCCACAATTACTCCCAACAGAATCAACAAAATCATAGTCCATCAAACAAACATTTACATATTCCTACTGTCCTTCCAACTAGAATTCATTTCCTTTTCCAATCTCACAAAGGAAACATTCTCTCCTGATGTTTCCCTTGATAAGTAAAGTCAAAAAATTAATTGTTTCAAGAGCAAGTTCAACATGGGGGCTTTGGATATCTCTGTGCAGCCCAGTTATCTTCCAGCTCAGATTTGAATGATATCATGACCCGTAACCTTTTGTTTCAAGATTGGTTTTTACAAGAAGTCAAAGGTGGGGGCGTAGCTATATTATATGAGTATATTGACTTTTCAAAAAGACCTCTTTCTCTTGACCTTTCTCCTTTCTTCTCTATAGAAATTGGGGGCAGACATTATTGAAAGGGTTGAAAGCCTTTTTAAAAATCCAGTCTAAGTGTTCTCTTCCATTTACATTTGTTCATTTTTCTCTCTTGTATTATAATAGTAAGGTTTTAATAGCATTTAATCTCAATAATTATTTTTGCTGAGCAATTAACATTTCTATTTTTCAGGTCATTTTAAAACATCACATGTATGTACTAAATGTATTTTAATAAAATTATATTTACTTGCATTTTTTGACTTTGAGATTATCTATAAACAGTCCAATCTAAAATAAAACATAATTTGGTGGCTATGTAAAAACTGCAAAGAGACCCCTCACCAAACTCAGCCATATTAGAACCCTGATCTTGGACTTCCAACCTCCAAAACTGTGAGAAAATACATTTCTATTGTTCAAGCACCCAGCCTATGGTGTTATGTTAAGGCAGTCCCGAGCTGACTAATATAATGACTGTCCCCATTTTGTGGAGTAGGATGTAAACTGAGGTGTCAGGGGCACAACTGGCATTTGAACCTGAGTATGTCTGAGTAGAAAGCCCACTCTTTGGGTTGTCCTCTGAATTCTGAACCAGAAAATAATGAAGATAGGTAGTCTTTTAAAATATATCAAACTCTTTCTATGTTGTTGTTTGTGTGTGTTTTTTATTTTTAGTAGGTTTAACAGATACCGACAAAGCCTGTTGATTTTGCTCATTCCTATTCATTATGATCTGAGCTGTGTTCTTGCAGGACGTGACTTGTGCTCTCAGAATTCCAGGTTAATGTTGAAAAATGTAGCCAATCTTCCTAAAATTGCAATGTTGAAAAATCCAAGATTTACTATTGCTCTATTTGCTTTTTTGTAAAACATATTAAATACAAAATATCCAGTTTTGTGCCTGAAACTAATTGGCAGTGTCTCATCAAGCCATATTAAAATTAACATCTATTAATTGGATTAGAAATTCAGTAGGAATGACAGCTGTTAGTGCCTTTTACAGTTATTATGTTTCTCTATAATCCATATGGCAGAAATCACATAATGCTTCTTTTTTCCCATTGAAATAAACACTTGAAATAAAAAGGGTTGACTCACTGTGGTTAGAATATGTGCATTTATTTTTTCTTTCTTTAAAATAATAATTTGTAAAAGCTTAACTATCTTTTTCCCCCTCTTTCACAGGTTTTCACCAGCCATATTTTTATATCTGATTAGCATCGTTCCATCATTATGGCTTCTTGAGATGCACCATGGGACCCAGGTATGTCCTTTTATAAAGTAGGAAAGTGGAATATTCGGCAACAAACAATTTCATATTATAATCCAATTTGTGTCAGAAGTGAACTTTTCTAAGGAACTAAATAAGAATTGAATAAATAAGAGCTCATCAAAAGGAAGCCAAAAGCAATACAAATATTACATTCATTTAAGATTTAAGATTATATAATTTGGGAAAGCTAAGATGGCTCAGCTGGTTAAGCACTCCTTTGCAGACCCAGGGACTGAGGATCAAATCCTGGCCTCATCCCATATGGACCCACATGCTGAACTGGGGTGTGCTTCCCATGCAGGAGGCCCCGAGTTCAGTTCTTGTCCCCCAGTTCAGCCCCTGGCTTGTGGGGAGGGCCATGCCTCCCATGCTATAGGTCCCCACCCAATTCCCACACTATACGACCTCTGCCCACCTTTGTGGAAGGAAACCATGTCAAAAACTGATGACGTACAACTGTAGAGACTGCTCTGGGCCATCCTCCTCTCTCTCTCTCTGTTCTTTCAAAAACAAGATAAATCTTAAAAAAAAGAAAAGATCATATTATTAACAATTTGTGTTAGAGGTCTTGTTCTTAAGACTCCCCTCTCTCAATATACTAGAGTTTACATGGAACTATAAAAATTTGGTTTTTACCCTTACAGTTTCAATGAGTTTCTATATTGGGTCAAGAAAGCATCATATAAAATAACATTTTTAGGAATGACAGGAACAAACCTCATCATCTGTACCCTGCTATACAAACACAAATTTGGAGGGATTATTTGAAATAGCCTGTCTTAAAACAAAGACTCTGTAGTTTACAGGAGATTCACCTTTGAGGGTCCCATGAATGCTTTTTAGTAAAACAGGAATTCTACTCTAGGGTCTGAAAATAAGGGTAAAGGAGAGGAGTTATGGGGCCCAGCATCAGCAAAGGTGGGCTAATATATTAGAACCACATTGACCTAGAAAATAAACAATGGCTCCCAATAAGAGACTTTAATCTATCTACATGTAGAGAAGGGTACTGAATTTTAAGTAGGTTGCTTCTTATTTGGGCAACCCTAGGTAGCAGGCTCTGAGCTGGACTCAGCCATTTGTCATTATTAATGAGGGTGTACAACACCAGGGAGGCCAGCTGGTAAAGTCCCTAAGACTCCAGCCTAGACTTAAAACATCTTCAGGTTGCAGGTTGCAGGACTATGTTTTATAGCTGAACTGCAGTTATGATATAATATTATTTTTATTACCTTATGCTTTAGGTAAGATCTGTGAGAACTGGCCTCTGTACAGATTTCTTTGCTACATTCGATCATTTTATAGGGAAGTTAGCACTCCTGTCTATGTTTCAGATATTCAAAACTTATCTAGAAAATGCTAGCTCCAGAGTTTAGGCACACAGAGGGGAATTTAGCTCTGTGGACTATTTCTTAAGAATTCCACAAGCATATACCAATAATGCAGGCATGAAGAAAACATTTGTCTGCCTTAAATCTCTTGTTTAAAAAGATATTAAAGCCATAGGCTATCTTTATGTCTGTAGGAAAAGTATTTTTATAATAGTAGATTGGTTGATTCAAGTTATCATGGAGTTTAAAAACTGTACCATAGGGAGTTAGGGGACTGTTTCAATTTCATTACTACTTACTACTTTAAGGGGTATGGAAATAATCTCTGGTGATTTCAATCATTTTTTCCCTTCACATCCAATCCTACGACATGGCTATCATCCACAATAACAATTCATTTTCCCAAATGCTTTCATAATATAAATGTGTGGCACAGCTAATTGATATACAGGTCAAATCCCATTACAACAAATAGCCTGCAACCAAAAGTTCTCTTTTTAATAAAAAAAAGATTTTTGAGCTCCTCGCAGTGCCTCTCCAATTTTCATACTACAAAAGAAATTGGAGGCTTTTGTAGTAATGGATTTGACTCATTTTGACACTAAGAATTAAAATGAATGCCTACAGATTGAATTGGGCAGGATGGGAAAGAAAAAGAGACAAAAAAAATGGTATTGGAATTGCCTTTAAAAAATAGGAAATGGTAGAATAAAGGGAGGTACAGCAATTCTCTTGGTCCATCCATTTAGGAAATTTTGGTTGTGATAATAATCACTTTTTTATTTCAAAGTATTTTCAGGTACATTTTCTCATTTATGAACCCAGTAACTCCAAAAGTTAGGTGTGGCATACAGATTTCTGTTTTATAGAAGAGGACCTGAGACTCAAAAGATTAATTTTCTCAAAGCTACAAAGCTAATCAACAACTTCCTGGGACTTAGACCCCTACTCAGCCCTGCTACTCCGCTAACCACACTGCCTTTCTCAATTATGTGTTCTATGTTTTAGAAGAGTTCCCATCAAAATCATCTGTATTTTTCTTGATGGGAAAGAGAAATTTAATTTCCCTTTACTCTAAATCCTGAATGTTCTAACCTATGACTTGAAACATCGTGACCTATTTCATGAAGACATTTCTTCTAGATGATAAATTCTGTACCTTCATTCTTAAATCTTGCTCGTTCCACATGGATGGAAACTAAATGGTTATGGCACCAATTATGACCTTAACTCTGAGGTTTATTTGTGAGGTAGCACTATTAAAGCAATGGAAACTTTCTGGTTTTGATTGTGTCAGTCTGGTTTGACCTAAAGGAGTATTTCTGAAGCTAATAAGAGTTTTTCACATGTAGCCCGTGAAAAAGTGGTTTGTTGGCACCCAGATCCTCTACATGAACTCACATATATAGTGCTGAATGTAAACAAAGTTATCATAAAAACTGCAATTTGTGCCCACTCATGGACAGAAAAAAAAAAAAAATGGGGGAAGCAGGGATGACTCAGTGAGTTTAGTGCTCACTTTGCAGCCCAGGGGACTGAGGATTGAATCCCAGCCCCGGCCTGTGAAGACCCATATGCTGAACTGGGGTGTGCTTCCAATGAGGGAGGCCTCCAGTTCAGTTCTTGTAGCACCATCTCCAGTTCAGCCCCTGGCTTGAAGGGTTGTGCCTCCCATGCAGGAGGCCCCCAGCCCAGTTTCCACCCTGTGCAGCTCCCACCCACCTGTGTGGAACAAAACCATGTCAAAAACTGATGAAGTACAACTGTAGAGATTGCTCTGGGCCCTCCCCCTTCTCTCTGTTTCTCTGTCTCTGTCAAAAAAAAAAAATCTATACAAGACAGGTTTGGTTATAGGAATCAAAACAGTTGCTCTTTGTGGTCCTAATACAGCTGCCACTTAAAGGAAAGTCTCATTAAGTATAACAAATAGAATTATAAGAGTGAAGATGGACTCAAATAGGTTGCAATATCATAATATGGATTATAAAGCTATTTGCTACCAAGTTACCCGATACTGCAGTGCAAATGACTTTTTAAAAATTATAAGATTTTATGGATTTTTAGTGATAAGGATGTAAAAGAACATATGAACGTCACCATTTTTAATATACAATCTGCTTTTGTGCTTGCAAACAAAGTGGAAAAGTTTGTTTCCTAGTGGCCATTTGGTTCTTAGAGTCACAGAAGTACTCTGTAATGCAAATTTGTTACTTGGTTCAAAGATTTAATTTTTATCTTTATTATATTGTCTTGAAGCACTACCTAGAAAAAAAAGTGTGCACACAGCTGTATTTTGCTCTTACAGATATGGTGCATGGACATTTTTATGTATTATTCTTGTCATTTTACCCATTACACTAGTTGCTTTGATGGAGAGTAGAAAAATACTAGGTTCTTAACAGATTTTCTTTTCTATTTTAAAAATATCTCATAGAATGATAGATGAAGTATCCAGAATAATTAAGAAAAATAACTTCTTACAGCTTTAGCGCTTTTTATTAATAAAAAATAGTTTCTAAGTCCAAATATGTGTTCATGGATGGGTGAATGGTGGTGGTGCTGTGTGTGTGTGCTTCAAAAGTATGTTAGCCCTGCCAATGTTTAAACAAATCTTCAACCTTATCATTTTTTACCCTTTTGGGAAATAACCACTGGCTACAGTAACATTACAAGTGCCACCGCTTTCCTCTCATATGCTTTTTCTTTCTTTTTCTCAGTATCAGAGCCCTAGTAACTGGCTGGATAAAAATCATGTACAATTCACTTGCAGAAATTTACATACAAAATAAAGGAATAAGGAGGAAAAAAATGTCATCTATTTTAGGTCTATTATCAAATTTTCTATAAACCTAAATTGACTTCTAAACTGACACTAAAATGTATATTTTCATACGTGAACATGTTAATTTTTTTTGGTTGTTACAGTATTTAACAGGCACTATTGAAAGTAATTGGATTGCCTACTTAAGCACAGTGGTATTTTGTATAAAGAGGTTTCTGGACGAGAAACAAATGTTTGGAATGAAGGCTTTGACCAGCATTCATGTTTTGGTGTTATCATTTGGTAGTTGGTTTGCTTTATAATTGTTCCAGAGTTCAAAAGAGGGACCCTAATTTTCAATTCATAAATTCTACTGCTCTCCACAATGAAATCAGAGCACCAATATCCTCGTAGACTTGTGCAAAATTAAGACATGTATTATAGACTCTCTTCTCATATTCATTGAAAAGTGGTTTTCTATCTCAATCTTATAAACTCAGTTTTGGAAATGTTTATGGATACTGTTTAAACACATCTGTTTATAATCTCTTAGATACAAGGCATGACAAGTTCAAGAACTTGTCTTAGAAAAAGTGCTACATACCTCATTGTTGAATATTATTACAGTCACCTTCGAAATACTCCCCACAGGAAGCTACGCAACAACACCAGCACCTAGTACACCCTTTAAAGATGTCTTGGGACACTTTCTTTGGAATGGCCATGAGAGCCATCCTTGTATTACCTTTGATGTCCTGAATGCCATCAAATCTTCTTTCCTTCAATAGTTCCTTTGTCTTAAGGTAAAGAAAAAAGTCATTGCAGGCCAGATCAGGTGAGTACGGAGGGTGTAATCACAGTTATTTGTTTGCTGGCTAAAAACTCCCTCACAGACAGTGCTGTGCTGAAGAACCAAGAGTTGATGAGAAGTTCAGGTTGTTTTTGTCTAATTTTTCATGCAGATTTCTCAGCACTTCTAAATAGTCAACTTGGTTGACTGTTTGTTCAGTTGGTGCAAATTCTTAATGATCAATCCCTCTGATATCAAAAAACATTAGCAACATCGTTTTGACTTTCAATTTGGAATGACAGAACTTTTTGATTGTGGAGAATTGGCTGACTTCCATTGTGCACTTGTATGCTTTGTTTCAGGGTCATATTGGTAGACCCATGTTTCGTCACCAGTGATAACATAGCCTAAAACATTGTCTTGCCTCTCCAAACTGTCTTGGAAAATTCAAGCTCCAACATTCTTGCAATGGCACACAAAAACATCCAACAAAAATGAATACCACTCAGCAAGACACCACCACACAGCAACACAAACACAGCTGTGAGACACTGATATACCAAGTTTATGAAACCTTCCCAAGTTGTTTGTACAGTGCTACCAATGTAAGTGCATGGAAGCAAATTTATGAACTTATTTGTCAGACCTCGTGCATTGAAGCCATTTTAAATTCTACCTATTGTGCCATTTGTTGACATATTGCCTTTTTACAAAACACTTAGGATTGCGAGAGCCAATCTGAGGGAATGTCACAGAATACCAGCAGCAAACAAGACTTCAATCAAACTCTGATGTCAAGTGAACAAACTCATGGAGGGAATAATCTCATTGAGTCGGTGAGAGCTTTTCCCACAATATATTAAAGAATCTACAAAATCTTTTCATTTGTTGAGGATAATCTGCTCTACACCTTTCAATTCATTCTTTCAAAGGAAATTTTCCAATTGTTAGACTTAGGAATTCATAAAGTAATTGTATTTTTATAGTTATTAAACACAATTAACATGAATGATTGGCATATATGAGGGCTGTCTAGAAAATAATCCAGACATAAATGCCTCTATTTTTTATAATACATGGCCGAATGCTTTTCAGACAGCCTCATATATATCACACACACATATGCATATATAAATAAAAACAAATATATATATTAATATATATTTATATTATATATATTTTATCTATATACATATAGAGATATATTTAACTTGCAGCATTAAGGAATCTTTAATATTTAGGTTAGACAATATATGCAAAAAGATACATATATTTGTGAAGGAATAATATAAGATTGGTATCTGCCATATATATATAATTAGTTGTTTATATTAATAAAATAAGGAAGATTGCAGCCAAAACAGAATCACTTTTTTGTTCTTCACATGCCTAATATTTGGCAACTGAACCATGGCCTATTAGAAAATGATGAATGGGAGAGACACGAGGCCAAAGCCCCTACCACTGAACCACATTTTCAACAGTAAGATAGGCTATTGATTTTATGAGGTTTAATAGATGTAGCCTTGTGTTCTAATTCAAGATCCAATCACTTTTGGAGTTTACTGTTATCATTTTGAATAAATCACTTAATATTTGTATCTCAGATTATCATGTGATAACTGAAAATATTAATATATTCTATACTCATATGCTTCCTATAAGAATTAAGTAGGATGTATGTAAAGTCTCCTAGAATATAAAGTATGCAAATGAAAGATTACTGTTTTTCATGCATGGCTGCAATAAGGTTAGCATTCTGCCTTTTCTTTTTTCCTCCTTGAAGCTTTGCACTTGACAGTAGCAAGAGATCTAAAGGGACACATAGATGCTGCATAAACATAGTTAAGTCATTTGCATAAGTCAGTTGGAATCACTGTCCAATCCACTCGGGAATCTATGCCCAGTAGTCTTTAAAAGATCATCATCTTTAGCATCAGTAATATACTTTAAAATTTATTTAGAAGGTAAGTGGACAAGAGATACAATAGCATCTAGAATACATGAATGGGGACGCAAATTTTTTCAGAATCCAAGAATAAAGGCAGACAAAAATTTGGTTATTATCTTATGCATTTTTAAATGATATGTTACATATCCAGAATAAAATAAGCTGTATAGTTATTTTCTTTATTTATATTTAGGTGGTGAATAAATACTATTATATATTTCTCATTTGATATAGTAGTGCTTTAAAGCAATAAAAATCAGGGAAAGCTGGGATGGCTCAGTGGGTTAAGTGCTCCCTTTGCATCCCCAGGGCCTCAGGATTAAATCCCAGCCCCGACCCAGGTGGACCCATGTGCTGAATTAGGGTGTGCCCCCAGTTCAGTTCTTGCAGGGCCTATGCGAAAGGCTCCCGACACAGTTTCTGCCCTGCGCAGCCCCGCGCCCACCTGTGGAGTGAGACTATGTGGAAAACGAATGCTGTCAACTATGGAAACTGCTCTGGGCCCTCCCCCTTCTCTCTGTCTTGCTTTGTCTCTCTCTGTTGAAAAACAATAATAAATAAATAAATCTTTAAAGCAATTTAAAAAAGGGAAGATTTGTACCATGCCAATATATTCCCAAATTAGTAAACTCAAAATTGAAATATCTGAAAGTAAGATATACGATTTTTTTTTTTGCAATTTTTAACATAGGATTTAAAAAATTTTGCTATGTTATACTTTGTTACAGATGATCTTTAAAACACTGTAAAATTGGCTCTTTAAATATCATACAGAATAATTATACTAGCAAATGTAAAGTTTAAATTATTTCTAGTTAAAGGGTGCCCATTTAACAAAATTAAAAGGCCTTTAAATTTTTTTTAGAGCATTCAGTTGAAAGGAGTTTTACTTTCTTTAGTAAGTGAAGAATCATCTGAAAACTACCTTCCACATAAACTAACTCTTGATTGAAAGTCATGATGAGGAAGTTATCGCTCTCTCCAAGGTGGTAACTCATAATCCTCTTGTCTGTATGACATTTCTGTTAAACAGGCCAAAATTTTTGTAAATAGTTTATCCAAAGTATGTGAGAAAGCGTGGACTTTGGGACTCCATCAGACATTCTTGTTAATGCTAATAATTGGAAGATGGCTTCTACCTATTGGAGGCACGATCACTCGGGACCAACTCTCTGAACTTCTCCTTCTGTTTGTGGGGACAGCTGCTGACATACTGGAATTCACAAGTGAGACTTTGGAAATAAAAAATGTGAGGTAAGCAGGCCCAACAATGAAAAGACCTTATCAAGGACAGAGCCCATACACCTGTCTCTTTGTCCCATCATTTATATTCTGCATTAAGAATTTTCTCGGGAAGCCGGGATGGCTCAGTGGGTTAAGCACTCACTTTGCAGCACTGGGGATCAGGGATCGAATCCCGGCCCCGGCCCGTGCGGACCCATATGCTGAACTGGGAGCTCCCACAGTTCAGTTCTCTCTCTGTCTCTGTCTCTGTATCTCTCTCTTACTCTGTCAAAAATAAAAATAAATAAATAAAGAATTTTCAGTATATCATATGCCCAATGGTAGATTCATAGAATTTGTTGCTATTCAAGACATACTAGGTAGCAGGCCACTGTGGATATAGATATAGATAGATGATAGATATAAATATAGATGATGATATAGATATAGATGATATAGCTGTCGATGATAAATATAGATAGATATAGATATGGGTGATATAGATATAGATAATATAAATATGTAGATATTGAGATATACATTTTAATACAAAAATGAGGTTTCTACTAGAGAAAAAGGATAAATAATATTTCCTATGGTGAGAACAGAAAAGTTCTGTATGTCTGCAGGACCACAGGTGAGTTAGGGCCGTGGTTATCTGAAAGTCTTCTGGGGAAGGATGACCATCCCTAGCTCCCCTTTCACATTCTCAAGTGTTCAGTAATGTAATCAATCATACGGTTCTCTTCCGGAGCACAGCATAGCTATATTCCCAAGAATGTGCCTAAAGAAGACAGTGAAATGTCTCCTCTACCCAGCTGGGGAATTTATATTCCCTGGTGTGAATGGAGAGTGGGGCCGATGAGGTTTTATTTTACTAAATTTTATTTTTAGTCAGTTTTTCTCAAAGTGCCCAAAGGCTTTCTGGAGTAGATGCCTATAAATTAAAACTTATTGAGTTGGTACTTTTATATTTGCCACAAGCAAGTAAACACAGAGTCCATGATCACATCTGTTTATGGAACTACTTTCTTACCATTAGGGATTTAAGTCTCAGTGCCTGAAATGTACTTTCAGCTTGGATTGTTTTGCACTATGCTATAAAAATGAATTGCAATGAGGCTGGGTTGTAATGCTACAGTTTACTTTATGCTGTGTTTCTCAAACAACAGAACATAAAGCTGGGGAAAATACACTAACCTACTAAGTAAATTTAATACTATCCCAATTATAGCACAAAGTATATTTATAACCATCGGTCACCTTTACATGATCATTTCCTGCCTCAATTACACTTACTTTTCTGATATCTTATTAAATACACAAATAATTTTAAAAAGAATCAAATCTAAGTCGATCTATTATCTACATGTTGATTTTAGTTTTATAGTTTTAATGTCTTATATTTGGTTAGTGGTTTACATTGTACAAAAAATGTTCAGATACTTTAGGACACTTATAATACAATGAAGTTATAAGATAAACATGATAAAAATCATGACATAAAAACAATAAAATAACTACAGTGACAGGGACATGAATATATAAAGAAAATATATAGGAATAAACACATATATAGAAATGAACACATACATACTAAATATGTCACGATATGGAAGGAATATAGGGTTATAAATGGGATATTCAGGAGGGATATGAATGTCACAAAACATTCATTTATCTACCAACTACGGATTGGTTATCTAGTATGTGCCAGGCAATGTGTTGGTCAGAGATTGGAAATCAAATAGTGAGCAAGTGATAAGTGAAGACACACAGTCCTGTGCCAATACAGACAATTTTAATTCAGCATTTTCTTATGCCACTTACAAATTAGCCTGAATGTTTCATAAATATTTTTTTTCTCATCTTAAATTTGTGTCATGTCCTGAGAATGGGCTCAAATAAACTATAACATGGCTTTTGTTTTTAAATTTCTTTTCAGGTTTTGTGGTCTCAGCTTGAAGTCATTTCGTTTTTAATATAACTGCACTGTGTCTGTGACCTTCCGTAGTCTCTACTCCACTCCTGTGTATCTCCATCACTACTCAGACTCCAAAATCAAGGCCCAGAAAGAACTGAGAGTTTTTTCTCCTTAAAACTCACCTCCCAAGTTCTGATTTCATCTCAGGTTCCATCTATTTTGTGAGAATTGACATTGCCAATGTTTGTCTTTTCAAAGGAGATATGTAACCCCCTCCACTTTAGCATACCTTTCCCCTTCATCCTCAAAAAGACAATAATGAAAAATCTATTTAACATACATGTAAAGTATATTTAAATTTAGTAGCAGAAGTTATTTCATTATAACCTATTTAGCATTATCTATTATTACAACATTTTATTTTTTATTTTATTTTATTCTATAATTTGGGCTGATACGATAAATTTATGGAAAAGCCCATAATATTGCAATAATATCTAACTCTTTCTGACTGAAACCTCAAATCCAATATTTTTTTACCTAAATCAGTTTCCTTCATTATGCCCACATGAAGTTAATCTGCTTTATTTTTTTAAAATTTGCATACTGCCAAATTTTCTTAATAACTTGAATTTACACACCATAAAATTCAACTATTGTAATTCTTTGACTCATTGATATCTAGAAAATTTATAGATTTGTGTAACCATCACCAGAATCCGGATTCTTTATGGCTGTTTGTAGTCAATTCTCATTTCTACTACCAAGTCTAGGTCTTTGCTTAGAAGTTTCATGTAAACGGAATTATAAAATATGTAGTGTTTTGTGTCTGGCTTTCTCACAATATAATGTTTTTAGGGTTCATCCATATTGCTGCATCTACCAGTAGTTGCTCCTTTTAAACTGTATTCCATGCATATTTGACATTTAATTTATTCATTCAGTAGTCAGTAACTATGTGTATTGCTATTTTCTTGCTGATAAGAATGAGATTGCTATAAACGTTCCCTTACAAGCCACTGTATGAATCTGTTTTCATTTCCATTGGGCAGGTACCTAGAAACAGAATAACTGGGTTTTATGTTAAGTACATAAATATTTTTTTAAGAAACTGCCAAACTGTTTTCCAAAAAGGTTGTACCTTTTTATATTCCATTAACAATGCATGAGTGTTCTATTTTCTCTATATTCTCACCAAAACTTTTTCCAGTCTTTTTTATGATAACCACCTAAATGTGGTCGTGGTGAGATTATAGTGTGTTTCTAGTTTGTTAATGTCCTTGGTGAAGTGTCTGTTAAAATTTTTGCTCATTTTTCATTGTATTGATTTTTTTCATTATTGAGTTATGAGTTCCTTATATATCCTGGATTAGATACATACCTATAATTGTCTTCTCTATACAAATTTTTTTTTTAATGTCATTTGAAGAACATTTTTTTTTTAATTGATATAGACCTGTGTATCATTTTTTCCTTGTACGTAGTGCTTTGGGCGACATACCTGAAAATTTTTCCCCTACACAAAATTAATAATATTTTCCTGTGTAATATTTTAACTTAAATTTTTGTGTAGTGTGAAGGGCCTAAGTTCATGTTTTGTCTCATTTTGTTTTGTTTTTGGCATTGTCCCAATACTATTTTTTATTCCAGCTGGGACCAATTGTCTTGGCACCATTTATTGAAAAGACTATCCTTTACTTATTAAATTGCCATGGCATCTTTATGAAAAATCAATTGACCACATATGTAAGGTTGTTTGTTTTATTTTCTTTTTTTTCTGGACATTCTATTGGGCTCCATTGCACTATATATATATTTTATGCCAGTGCCACACTATTGTGATTACTGAAGTTTTATGGTAAGTTTTGAAACTGGATACTATAAGTCCTCTAACATTATTCTTTTGAAAAATTATTTTGACTATTGTAATTTCTTTAAAGTTTTATAATCAGCTTGTCAAATTCTACCAAAAAAAAAAGTCTTGCTGGAGTTTTGGTAAGAATTGTATTAAATCTAAGCATCAATTTGTGACAAAATGGCAACTTAATAATATTGTTTCTAATCAATGAACATAAACTATCTCATCATTTATTCATCTATTCCTTAATTTTTTTCAGCAATGTTTTATAATTTTTAATGTCTTGCACTGCTTTTTCTTCTCTAATGTCCTCTAGTACTTTTCCATTAGCTCACAGAGCTTAAAAATTCTCCTGCCTTTTGTTTCAGGAAAGGTGAATTCAGTCTCTATCCCTTCTTGCAATACTGTTGAATAAACTCTTTCTTGCCTAATTTACTCTGTCTGGTACAATTTTTCTTTGATGTAGCCAAGCTGGAAGGATATAGGAATATCCCATGGGTAAGAGTGCCTCATACTCCCACTGTTCTTAACTGAAGTTTACCAGTTTTTCATGAATAAATGCTACTCATCTTATTTGACTTTCGTTGATTTCCAGAGAACTGAAGTCGTTGTTTTTGAAAATTCGTCCACTGTTATGTATATTTGTTGGGGAGAGGATTTGTGGACTTTTTCACTCTGCTTCAGCCACCCTCCAAAGTTTTAAGTCTGGATTTCAATATCATTGCCATGCAAAGACAAGTGGTTATTTACACCTTTGGGGATAATTCTGTGTAGTCTTTTCTTTTTTGAGCACAGATCTTTTATTAAAAAGAAAAAAATCCATCCCAGATAGCATTTTTTTCTTCACTGTATCTGATGACTACAAAAAGAAGAATTTTCCTATGTTTATACTGTTATTTTTTTCTTTTTTATTTCACTCTTTTTGTTCAGTGAAACATTTCTTTCAGGCTAGATTACTTCATTTTCCTTCTTTTTCTCTGTCTCCTTTATTTTTCCCCCTTCTCTGAAGAGGTTTGTTGGATGCTTTTTAAAAAGCTAGATAAATTCTATGTACTAATTAACTCTTATTTACAGAAATATTGATACTTCCAAAAAGAAATAGTTCACAAATTAGCAATGTATAATTTTATTTTTATTTTTCACGTAGTAGATTTGGTATACTGATCTACCAAACAGCAATCTTTTATCCTCTCAAGTTTCTAAGTAGAAAAAAATATATATCTAAGTAGAAAAGTGACACATTTATAATTATACTTCTCTAGAACTTTTGTCTTTTCATGAGTAGAGTCCGTTTACTACTTTATATGCTTCTCGGTTGACATTTATGGAGACATATTACACATGAGAAAATGGGTTTGGACAATTGAGGAAGATAGTTACACAATACAGACAATATTGGACAAATTTATTCCAAAATTCCTTCCCAAATTTTGCCAGTTAAACTCAGTGATTAGTTTATATTCCAACCTATAACCTTCAGAGTAACTTTTAATGACTTAAGAATACAAATTTATCACTTCAAAAAATTTCTGCATCTTTCTAAAGTTATTTTTGATAATTTTATTGATCTGTTTCTCAGTATACACATTCTCCCATAATTTGTGTGTGCTTAGATAATACTTGCATATGCAGAAGGCATATATGTATTATTGTTTGGTTAGAATTTGTCTTACACAGGGCTATGGTCAATTATTCATTCCTATTTTGTATAATGATGAAATGAAAACAAAGAGTTTAAGAAATATAATAATAGAAATAAATATATATATAAATAGAGTTAAAATATATAAAAAGAGTTTAAGAAGTATAATAATAGAAATAAATATTCATATAATAATAGAAATAAAACAACTACTACTAGGAAATATTTAGTTGTTACCTTCTGTGTTCTAAGCACTAAGAGTTTTAGTTGTTATATGTTATTTAGTCTTTACAATAACATAAGAGGTAGATACTATCATTATCACCATTTCATAAGCCAACTAGTGGAAGGCAAGAGAACTTGAGAAAGTCTCAAGTTTACACAGTAATACAAATAATAACTAACTTGTAGTGATCTACCATAATTATTCTGTAACAAGTGCTATTCTAAGAGCTTTATATGTTTAGCATGTTTAAACAACACATGTCACAAAACTGTCACATAAAATCGAATAGCTAGTATTATTGTCACTATCATACTGAAGACAGATACACTAAAGCATATGCATGTTATTTGTTCATATTTCTATAGCTAGTTAATGATCAGTTTGGAGGTCCACATATCACTGATGAGGGTTGGAGCTAATATTTGAACTCTGGAAACCTAGCACTAGAACTCATTCCATGCTTTACCACCACTTTTGCTTCCTTGAAGACAAACTATTCATGAGTTTTGATAGAATTATTGAAGTTTGGGATTAAAGGAAACTTCAAAAGTGACCACCTATTGAAAAATCTCTTTTACATCTATTGAAAAATCCTCTCCAAAATATTCTCAACAAGTTTTTGTCCAGACGTTCTTTGAAAATTTTCACTAATAGAGAATATACTAACCCCAGGGGCAACCTATTCTATTTTGAGTTAATATTATTAGAAAGTACTTTCCTCTATTGTGATAAAATTTGGATTCTTATAGTTCCAACTAAAATCCTTTGAACCTGAACTGGCCCCCTGAGGTGCAAGAAATAAGTTTAATACCTTTTCCACATGATAGCCCTGTAAATGTATGAAATAAAGTTTGTAAAGAGTCATCTCCACTTTTCAGTTTCTTAACTACCCCATATAACATCTTTGAGTTCTCTCACCATCCTAGTCTCTCTTTTTTGGACCCAAAACTTTATACATGTTCTTCCTAAGATACGATGTGCAACATATAATAGTTTAGATATATTCTAAACATTGTAGGATAGTGCAGGGTTAGAACTGTCTATGTCCTTCATGGAAATAGTATAGTATTTAATACAATGGGTAAAAAGGTGGATGCTAAATGGAGCTATCTAGTTTTGATTTCTGGTCCCAATACTTATAAGACTTTGAACAAGTTTCTTAAACTCTCTGTGTCTCAGTTTTCTCACTGGTCAAGTAGGGATAATAAGTGTTTTTACTTTATAAGTTGGTTTGTAGATTCGGTGTGATCATCAAGTTAAACAGGAAACTGTCTGCACATAGTTCAGACACTGTAGGAAAAATTATTTAAAAATTCAAGCACTTTTTGAAGGTCTGCTATAAATAGACATTGACATTGCAGAGAGGGAAAAGTTATTGAATGTGTTTCCTAGGCATTTGTACTTAAAATTCTAAACTTTGTATTTGTGAAGTTACCTATGATTTTGGAAAATCACAAATCATGTCACGCTGTGGACTTACAATTACATAATAGTAAGGGTAAATCTTTGAGCCTTTTTATAGCTGTTCCTGTGAAATGCTATCTCTTCTGTCCTATTTTAGGTCATCCAATTAGATCCCAACAAGATCTTTGAGAATTCTGATTGTGCCTTCTTGGGCATTGGTTTGTCATCCAACCCCCATGTCATATGTGCATATGAGAAGCCTTACATCAATGTTGGAAACTAACTCATTGATGAAATATGAAGTTGAACAGAATCAAAGGCAGACACTGCAGCCACCCATTAAAGAGTTCCCTTTGGGGACTCACTTACATGGTTAGGAATCCACCTAACTGTACTCACAACTATAGCATTTCTTAATCTTGTTAATGAGAACCCTATGAGAGGCTTTTTTTCATAAGCCTTAAATCCCAGTGCCTATTGTTAATTTATATAGTATTACCTGCCTAGTAATCCTAATTCTTTTGAAGAAAAAAGAGAAAGAAATGAATCATAGTTGAGTGCAATTGTTCTCAGAGAACCTCTGTTGATTCCTAGTAATTACTATCTATTATAGGGGCTTTCAGAATCTTTTACATCAAGATTGTCCAACCAGCAGCCCCATGGGCTGCAAGAGGCCCAGAACAGCTTTGAATGTGGCCCAACATAAATTTGTAAACTTTTTAAAAACTTTATAAGATTTTTTTACAAATTCTTTCTTTTGAGCTCATCAGCTATCGTTAGTGTTTAACGTATTTCATGTGTGGTTCAAGACAATTCTTCCAATGTTGGCCAGGGAAGCCAAAGAGTTGGACATGCCTGTTATACATAATCACTTATATAATCTAACCAGGGATTAATGGTAAATGTGACTTTTTTAGTTTAAGATATACTGTTTCATTTATAAAGTTAGGACTTTATGTTTTTGACACCAACTTTGTGTTGACCAATAACAGCCAAGACATAACAACTTATAAATATCATTTATAAATTCTCTCAAAATTTTGAGATCCAATTTTTCAGAGTCTCAATATTGGAAGTATTGAAAGGTATTTCTTTTTTTTTTTTTTTTTTTTAATTGATGGTTTAACTATGGGAGTGTGTCGGAATCATCTGGAGAACATTTTTGTTTTCAAAACACCCTGAAAGGTATTTCTTACAAACATCTCATGTAGTTTGATTTTAATTAGTATTCCATGAGGCTTTTCTATCTTTTCCCAAATTAAAAATCCTTCTTGACAGAGAATTTGGCAACAAAACCTGTTATTCTACACTGAAATTGATAATTTTCTTTATATATTTGCTTTAAAAAGTGACTTCAATACTTCTAAAATATCTTTTTTATTTTTGAAAACTTTTTCTTTATGACTTTAGTCTTCAAGGCCATTTTCTAATGTCTATGACTTTTGTATATTTGCCAGGTATAGGTCCTCCTTTTGTACATTCAACAATTCCTTCCACAGTTATTTGGTAAGTGTCTGTTATTGGCCAGACTCTATATGCTAGGCATTGGGCACAGAGGTGCATGAAAGAGTCATATTCCTTGACTTATATCCTAGTATATAGTTTAAATCTTTGATTACTATATTTACCATCCCAATGTTTTTTCCAACTGAGGATAGCATTCTTTTATATGCTGATCTTTTAACTATTGAGCATCATCTAGTCATTTGGAGATGTATTTTTAAACTAGAGTCTTCACATCATAGAACAGTTTTCACTTTTTCTCCTTGAAATATTTTGCTAACAGCCCTCTGAATTTCTAGATCAATGTCTAACATTTTTCTAGCATTTCTCTTCCATTATGTTTCCATGATTTTGAAAAACTACAGACAGCAATATGGGACCAAGAGGCTTTGCCATAATTCACACAGATGCTGGTACATGTGAAAACTGGGTTTTAAGTCTCAGAATTTTTTGTTTTGGGTTTTTTGTTTGTTTGTTTTCTACCATCTCTTTCATTATTCAGTTATACTTATGCATAGATTCTTTTATGGGTTTCTTATATCACCAAGACATTTTGACAACTCTTAAGAGGTTTATGAGGGTATTCTCAGATATGGAAAGAAAAAGAAAAAAAAATTTTCTGCATGTGATTGTATTTTTTATTACTACCTTAAAATTTTGTCCCCCTTCTAGGAGTAACCATTCTCTAGTCTGTGCCATCCTTTTTACATGGACTTGGAGCATGTTGCAGTTTCCACTTGACCTGGCAGGTAAGTTAAGTGTCTGGATGTTGGCTCAAAGAAACAGAAAATTACAACTCTTGATTATAAACTATAGTAAAGCTAAGGAGGCATTTGAGAAGATTATCATTTTCATCATTTTGATATCTCAGTGTTAGTTCCAGTTCAGCTTAGACAAAGAGTAGATTAAAACGTAGGAAAGCCCTGAACAGGTCTACTTAGGTACATGGTGTGCTTGGGACAGGTGAGTGGGAGAAGAACACAGCTTTGTATTCACTTCATACAGTGGTTCCATCACTTAAGATTTGTAACGCCTACTGAAATTAGTCAACACATCTGTGCCTCAGTTCTTGATCCATGAATGGGGAAGATAATCATAGTAGTAGCTACGTAGGTTTGAGGGTTATGGTGATGACTAAATAAGATATGGTTTGCATAGTGTTTACCATAGTTGCTGTTATTTAAATATTATCTCTTGATATTTTTAAAGGGTCATGTGTAAGCCTTGGTCAGACTCATGGATTGAAACATCACAGGAAGTAAAAGCAGTTTCAGAACCACATGGAAAATTAAAATTTTCCTCAGTAGCAGTCTTTGGAATCTCATTGGTCTTCTTTTCATGAAAACAGAAAGCTCTAAGACTTTGTAATAAATAAACAGTTTTCCAGGCATTACACACTTGTGATGACCTAAAGCAATATTGTCTGCTATACTATCTACTAGTCACTAGTCACAAGTGGCTATTTACATCTATATTAAAAATTCATTAACATTAAATAAAATTAAAAGTACAGTCCCTCAGTTATAGTAGCTACATTTCAAGGGCTCAATTGCCACATATGGCTACTGCATTAGACAGCACAGGTACAGAACATTTTTGCTATCATAGAAGGTGTTAATGTAGCAGTTCCCAGCCTTTTTTTGCACCAGACACCAATTTCATGGAGGGGATGGTTTTGGATGTTTCAAGTGCATTACCTTACATTTATTATGCATTTTATTTTTATTATTATTACATTGTAATGTATAATGAAATAATTATACAACTCACCGTAATGCAGATTCAGTGGGAGCCCTGAGTTTCTCTCTTCTGACAGGAGGCAGAGCTCAAGTGGTCATATGAGTGATGGGGAGCAGCTGTAACTACAGATGAAGTTTCATTCGCTTGCCTGCCTCTCACCTTCTGCTGTATGGCCTGGTTGCTAACAGGCCATGGTATCAGTCCATGGCCTTGGGGTTGGGAACCCCTGTTTTAATAAAGAGCCTTGATCTGGAATTATCCCATCATTTCCAGGAACCCTGGAATTTTTATTTGTAAATTCTCCTGGATGCCACTTTACTTTGAAGAAATTCAAGGAAATTAATAATTACATTTTCCTTAAGCTTGACTTCTTCTTTATGGTACTCTGCCTGAAGGCCTTAAGATTAGAATTAATCTCAGGGTGGGTATATTTAATTTCTTCTGCATCTTTTTTGGCTCAATTTGATAAGCCTAGAGGTTTTAGAGAACATTTTAGACCTTTGTACCTACTTTCTGAAGTAAAAATGTCATCAGAATAGATGGAAAGAGCAGCTGTGGCTTTTTGGAAATACCAAAAAGCCTAATTAGTAGTTAATAATTACAAATGCATGCCATTAACACACAGACACATACACAGAAGTTTTGCTATAACACACTCCAGAATGTACTCTGTACCCATTGGTCGCTGGTGTCTTCTGACAGAATATTAGGCATCATCAATTCAAATGTGAAATAATACTCTTAGGAGTTCCCCTTTTCTTGACCCTAACTTCTTATGAATGGCTATTATTGATTGCATGTTGTTGTTTTTCTTTCTTTTGTCATTCATTCTGTTGATCCTCACCCTCCTGTATCTTCTGGTTTATAGCCTTACTAAGAAAATTTTTATTTAAGAAAGAAGTTTTGTAAACTTTCAGGAGTGATAATATTATGCAGCTGTTTGAAAAACAAAGACCAAATGTTACTTCTGACTAAATCACCATTGCATTTTCCAGCAAATAGTGCATTATGTTCACCCATATCAAATCAGCTTCATATTTGCAGGCTTCAGTCAACAAGGCATTCTTTGTTTGAAAACTCCAAATGGGAGGCTTCATTGTTACAAGACAATTATTTTTTGCCCTTGACCCTGGATTAAATTTACATTTCAGAAATTAAAATTAAAAAAGATTCCTTTGTTGATTGGGCCTCCTTTTGTTCAACTGGAAAATCAGTAATTATATCCAGTTTTCCTTGCAAACTGTGAAACAAAACCATAAGGAATTAGACAAAGTAAAATAACAAATGGCATTTATTTGAGCTTTTTTTACACCACCATTAGAAAAATATGTTTTATGTGAATTTAGTTTGAATTTGAATACAGGTGCTTCAGTTTTCACCACATAATTTATAGGTAGGATCAAATGAGTCAACCAGTAAATAGAGAGATGTCAAAGAGAGGATCCAGACAGATGTGGGTCATGTATACTATGTTCTGTTAGCAGTCAGGTCAATCATTCATTACCCCCAAGAGAAAGAGAGTGAGAAAGGAGAGAGGAGCCAGGAGTGTTATTCTAATAGAAACAAAATGAGTTAGTGAATAGGGGCCTCTCTACTCACAGATACTGTTGTTACTCCAGTTTTCAAAGAAGGAAACTGAGGCCCAGGTAAGTGAAGTAACTTGGCCAGCGTCTCCCTGCTAAAAAATAAGGAAGCCATGAGAGACAGGCAGACTCCTGACTTGAGGCCTGGAGCACCCTGCTGTGTTGCCTCATTGCAAATCCCAAGCACAGTCAAGGTGTTTTCTTCTCTATGTTCTCTCTAGCCTATTTAATTGCACTCTTCACAGTGTCAGGACTAACAGGTGACCTGAACTTTTTACATAGATAGAAAACAGAGGACGTACTTTCTTTGGTGTGTTTTATTTAAAATATAACAGAGTATATGTTGATAATAAAATAACTGAGGATGTTATATGGCAGGGTGATTTTACCTGTTCCACCAGAATGAAATTACAGAATCACTCCCAAGAGTGAACGAGCATAGTATCCATTATTGATGACTTGTTCTTATTTCATTCTCTCACTTTCTGACATTTCAAAGAGATATATTAATTGGTCTGTCTTGTGTCTTCAGTACAGCATGTCGTGTGCCCCTTGTCTGTGACAGCAAGGGGGTTCTTCAGCCTATTCTTTTGCCAGTACAGTGCCGATCTATGGAACATTGGAATCAGTGTCTTCATACAAGATGGTCCCTTCCTTGTTGTGCGTCTCATACTGATGACCTATTTCAAAGTGATTAACCATATGCTGGTGTTCTTTGCTGTGAAGAATTTCCTTGTGGTGCTGTTACACCTCTACCGCTTGGTTGTGTTGGCGTTGGATGTTCGTGCCTCTTTGCAAAGTCAGCCAGAGGTCCTAAAAGGGGAACACAGTGAGCCAGCTGAACCAGCTGTGAGTGGAGTCTCGCCTGAGGACTGGGAGAGGGGTTCTAGGGAGGACTTGGCTATACCTTTGCGGGCCTCACCAGTCACCTCTGACGACTCTTACCCCTCACCATAGTTATTTATTTATGACAGCATGCAACTATTAACAGAACATTTGATTTTCTGGTTCTTACAAACAAAATCTCCTCTCTTTTTATAACATTGGTACATAATAATTTGCAAATGAACAACATAAAAAGTGCCCTTACACCTGTCAAAATATATCAATGGAGCCACTCTAAACTGGAACCAGAGCTGCCGTGGCAGAGGAACTGCCTTGCCTGTTTTATGCGTCACACTCAGAATGTTATAATAAGGCAAAATAGCCTTTGCACTGGGCCTATAGTAGCCTATATTCCAAAGAAATGTTTGCAAGGGTAACAAGAAAGCAGATATTATGACTACTGGAATGATGGCTCCCAGACTGAAAATTAAAAACATTATTTAAAATTAGCATCACAATGTTGTGATATCTGCACCAATAGAAATGCCTTCTTTCATCTGTTAATGCAATTGTTCCCCTTCCCTGTCTCATAAATACCCTTTGCCTTTGTCTTCTAATCAGAGCTCTTTTGAGGCTTCTACCTGAATCAGTGCATTCCAGATAGCTATTCTTAGTGATCTCAAATAAATGCATGCTGCCTCTCACTTTGAAAAGCCTTTTAGTTTTAGGTTATCAAACCAAAACTGAGAAATTTCATTTTATTTTTAACTGCATGGAAAGAACTTTGATTAGTGACTATTTCTACAACTTCTGTGTGATGGTATCAGATGTTACAGTAGTTTAACAACTGAGTGATTTGTTTGTTTTGAACTTTCTGAAAAGCTACAGACAGGGTTGCAATGACATGCCCTCAAGAGATTTAGGGCAGACACAGCTGTTACCTGCACACAGAGAAGCTTTGAACTTTGGCTCCATTGTCAGACTATCTTATCCGATCTTTTCTGTCTCTCTCACATAAAATAATGTACATTCAGTGAATGCAGGACAAATAAAGGGAAATGTTCCTTTAAAATTACCTCACTGTGGGCTAGAAGCAGTGAAAATCTTTGCCCAGCTTCCACAGCATAGGGAGCCCTCTTCTTTGGTGCACAGACCTTCCTAGGAAAATCATTTTTCTAGGCTGGTGT
>PVKE010008024.1:0-48883 GCA_004027555.1 Craseonycteris thonglongyai
ATAACAGTATGTGTTACAAAATATATGTCAATTGACTTTACGTTATCAGTAAGGTTTCCAGTTACTAGTAGGCTATGAGTAATTAAGTTTTTGAGGAGTCAAAAGTTACATGTGGATTTTTTATTTATTATTTATTTATTTATTTTTGACAGAGAGAGAGAGAGAGAGAGAGAGAGAGAGAGAGAGAGAGAGAGAGAGAGAGAGAACTGAACTGGGGGAGCTCCCAGTTCAGCATATGGTTCCGCATGGGCCGGGGCCGGGATTCGATCTTTGGTCCCTGGCACTGCAAAGTGAGCGCTTAACCCACTGAGCCATCCCGGCTTCCCCTACATATGGATTTTTAACTGTGTGGGGTGAGGTGGCGTGGAGGAATGGGGGGGTCTTGGTGTCCCTATCTCCTGCATTGTTGAGGTGTCAACTGTAGAGTTACAAGATCAAATAGCTAAATATAATGCAGCTGGGTTACAACTTTTGTTGAAAAAAATATCAGTTGCTTGGCCGAGAAGTTTTTTTTCTGTATGATTCTATTATATAGATCCTTCAGAGTGTCTTATTCCTCTTATTCCTACATAGCTCCAGCTTGCTGGAATTACATTAAGACATCCTCAGGAAAGCAATATAAATTTCATTCACACGATTTATCAGAATTAGCCATGAAAATAGTTATTTTATTTCCATAAATGTGGACTCAAGATGGATACACAGACAAGATAATAGTACATACTATTCAAATAACCTGGACATCGATGTTTCAAGTTGCTGGATGGGTTTACATGAACAGAACGCAATTTGCTTGTTTCCACGAGGTACTCATGTATGTGTATCTCTCTATCAGTCTGCTAGTGTTCATTTTTTGTTACCCTGAATTGGTGGACTTTATTAAAAATAATGAAAGCACATTGTTAACATAATTTTTTATTATAGAACAACATAAAGCAATGTAAATACTCAATAAAGTTAAAATGGTTGTGAAACATAAAGTATTGCTAATATCCATGTGATTAATGTTTTTAAAAAGACTTATGGGTATTTGTAAAATAAATTCTTGGGCTGGAACTCATAACTCTTATATCAGAGTTTTCAGAGAAAGAACTAGATTACCTGCATTTTTAAGAAATAGATTAACTTTGAAGAATGTTATATAATGCTAGAATGTAAGCTTACTGTTAATGTAAGAAATTTTAGTATTTTACTTGCTACTAAAATGTTCTGTACATCATGAGCATTCAATAAATGTATGCCAAACAAATGAATTAATTATTATCCTCTATGGAAAAGTTATTTTTCATAATGATTATAAGAAATTATATAGTAATACCAAAAGATGCTCTTGATATAATATTTAATGAAAATAGAGAATAACAAATTACATGCATTCTAAGGTAACAAATACTTTAAAAGGTGTATTAAATGGAAAAAATAATACTAAAAGCATCATCTGTGTAACAAAAAATGATGAATAGAATTTTATTAAAATTAAAGTAAAAAATATTTAAAAATCAAATATTCCACAAAGGACTATTAAGACTATGAAAAAAAAGGGGGGAAGCCAGAATGGCTCAGCCAGTTAAGCACTCATTTTCAGCCCCAGAGACTAAGGATCAAATCCTGGCCCTAGCCTGTGCAGACCCACACGCTGAACGGGGGTGTGCTTCTCATGCGGGAGGCTCCCAGTTCAGTTCTCACCAGGGTGACCCTCCCCTGTAGGAGGCCCCCAATTTGACCCTTAGCTCTTGGGGGCATGTCTCCCATGCAGGAGGCCCCCAGCCTGATGCCTGCCCTATGCAGCCCCCAACCACCTGTGTGGAATGAAACTATGTTGAAAACCGATGACATACAACTATGGAGACTACTCTGGGCCCACCCCCTTGTGTCCATCTTTCTCTGTCTCTCTCTGTCTCTGTCAAAAACAATAAAATGAATCTTCTAAAAAAAGAATATGAAAAAACTTTTAGAACTCAATTATAAGATAACAAAAATAATTTTAAAATAAGTAAATGATTTGAACAGATATATCAGTAAAAATGACATCTGGAGGGCAAAGAAGCATAAGAAAAAATGCTCAACATCATTAGCCATTAAGGAAGTATGAATTAAGACCACTGTGATATACTACTACAAAAATATTAAATAGCTAAAAAAAAAAGTTGATTATACCCAGTGCTAATGAGGATTCAAAGTAATTAGAACTCTCATACACTTCTAGTGAGGATGCAAAAATGCTGAAGCCTCTTTAAAAATGGTTTCACAGTTTCTTATAAAGTTTAGCATATTCTTACCACATGGCCCAACAGTCACACTTCTAGAAATGAAAACTTATATTTACACAAAAATCTGTATATGCATGTTTATAGCAACTTTATTTATAATCTCTAAAAACTGGAAACAATGCAAATATACTTAAATTGATGAATGGTAAACTGTGGTATAGCCATACAATGGAATACTCAGCAATACCTAAAAATAAAAGAAAAAGAAAAAAGAAAGATTGATTTATGTAACCACACAAATGAGTCTCAAATGCATTATGCTAAGTAAAAGGAGTTACTTACAAATTGCTACAAACTGTATGATTCTATTTATATGACATTCTGGAAAAGGCAAAACTGCAATAGATTGGTAGTTGCTATGGGTAAGGGTGAGAGGGGATTTGACTCTAAAAGGTTAGCGTAAAGGTATTTTTTTTAGGGTAAGAAAAACAATCTGTATCTTGATTGTGGTGATGAGTATGTGACCCTATGCATTTGTCAAAACTCAAAGCTATACTTGAGACATAGTGAATATAACTATGTGTGCACTAAAAAACAAATTTCAAGAAGTGGAAGGAAACCCTAAATGAAAGACAGTAGCCATGTACAGAGGTTAATTTTGTTGTTGTTGTTCATTTTGCTAATTTTCTTGTAATGTAGATGAAATAGTTATTTAATTAATAATCAAATTATATATATATATACACACACACACACACTCATATAGTAAAAGACTGTATAATAGCACCATGTTTGATTAGCAGTCATATATCATGTGATATTCCTCACAAATTAATATTGCATTTCCTTTTGCAAAGTTAAAAATTACTTGTAACAGAGTCTGTATGGCTTCAAACCAATGAGCTGGGAAAAAAAATTAACCAATCAGATGTATATGACATCTGTATATGACATTCATCAGTTTAATTATTATACTTAATATAAATATAACTTTTCTCTGTACTTTCCATCTTTGATGCAAGTTTTGCCATCCTCTCTTGTTTATTCCTCCCACATTCACATCTATACACATACATATATGCAAACATTGCCACACACGCTGAGAAATACATCCAACCTGAAAAATCCCTGCCCATTGTTCAATGCATAGCTTTGAAGTTATCTTTCTTGGAATCCCTCTTTGATTCTCCTAGCCAACCTTCCTTCCAAAGATTTTCCCAAAAGGCCCCTTCATCTGCTGCATGGCAAAGTTCAGATTAAATCTACTGCGTTGTATTAAAATAGTTTGCAGGTGACTTTACTCACTAACTAGATTATAAAATTTTTACAGCAGCTTACCTAATATATTTTCATTATATAATTAGACAAAAATAATTAGACAAAAACCTGGAACATGGTAGCTACATTTTTATTGTCCCAGCCTGGACTAAATAAAACTATTGTTTTGGGGGACGTCCTACCCATATTTTTAGTCTTATAGCCAATCGTTTTGTTTTGTTTTGTTTTTTAAGAAAATCTTTTTTTAAAGGAAAACCCCTCTTTGCTATATATTGGGGTGATTGATATATGTCTACTTGAGTTCTATTGGTTCTTAGAGACATACACCTTGCTGGGTTCATTCGTTGAGTACCTAGAATGGTCAACATACTGACAGCTCAAGGAAGATACGTTTTAACAAGCTTTTCAGCAATTCTGACAACATGGCTGCTCAGTAAGATTTTGTCAGTTATCTTATTTTACTATTTCCTGAGAAGAAACTATTAAGAAACCAGATAAAGCAGCTTTAAATTTTGTAGAAATTTAAGATCAAACACTACATACAGACTTTGTAGAAATCATATTATATAATAAATCTGCTGGCCTCCCAAAAAACACAAGATTATAAAGTCATCAAATCAAAATGGATGTGAGAAAGTGATCATCTCACCCTATTATTTTTATTTGTAAATTAAATCTTACTCACACTTCTTCCAGCTAGTTAGTAACATAGTCAAAACTTATAATGAAATGTACATAGTTTAGTAATTCTGAATTTAAAAAATAGAATGAGAAAAAAAAGAATGCATCGATGTACAATATGAGCTGCTTGCAATTTTTCCTAAAACAAAGACTAAAACTTTAATATGTTTTTTATTTTTACTATGTCCAACGTCAAAGATAGAATAACAATGCTGACTTCCTTGATTTAATTTACTAATAATATATTTTTTAAATACTGAAGGTGAAAAGCTTGAATAAGGGTAGGGTGATTCCCAAGACATAAATACCAGAATGCAACAATTCTTTATCTCAGAAACCAGCTCAACCTTATTTAGAAGGACAGAGGAAAATCTAGTATTTTACCAAGAACTGCCTGATGGTAGACAAAGAGAAGCTCAAGTTGTTAGGATGATCAGTGTTTGAAATCTCAAAAAGACAAAATAGTTTTCTGTAAATTGAAAAAATGGCCAATTTCTGTCTTTGGGTCTTGCTATTCTATGCCACCAGTTGTCAGTAAGGATGACTCACAAGACTGTTAGCAGTGTTTACTTTCAAAGACAGGTGGCTAAGGAACTGTATCATGAAAAAGCTCTACACCCTGCTTATCTTATTGAAACATCCACTCAGTGTGACACTTGTATTTGACCCATAGCAAAGAGATTTACCTGGTACAGAGTGACCCTATTAAAATTAAATACCTGTCTCTTCCATCCCAAGCTTTCTGGGTTTAGCAACACAGTGTCCATTAAAGGTATAACAGGGGAACTCAATCACTTGTATAACAGGTAATGAATTAAAAAGTGCTATAGGGGTAGAGGTAGCCTCTCCATGAATAACAGGCAACCCATCAGGATCAGTTCAAAAGAACAGAAGTGACAAAGCCAGTCCCTACTGACCATTAATTACCTCTAACAAAAATAGCAGCCATGATTCTCAGTGAAACAGTCTGCACCCAGGTAGATTTCCAGCCTCAGCCCCAGCACATGCCTCCCAAGCCCCACTGCCCTTGGGTCTTATGACCATCAGAACTTCTGCTGAGACAATGAACCTAAGTGGTTCATATCACTTTGATTAAAAAATAATTCAAACATATTTTTCTGTTACTGTTGCCTTGTGCAAAAAATACTCCTGTTTTCTTTTTTTTTTTTTAATATAGAAATTGAATTAAACAGCATGCTTTTCAAACAACAGATAGGAATGCTAATTAAAGGACAGACTTCACAGCCACATTAAAAAAAAAAAAAAAAAAAGCTCTACACAAAAGTCTTTCCTTTCCATTTCAAACACGGTTTAGCGAGCGACTTGGTCAGACGGAACTTGTGTGAACTCTGCCCACTAAAAAGAACTCCAGCAAAGAGTCTTTGACAAAAAGATAAAGTTACAAATTTAAGTAATAATTTCCTTACATTTCTATTCTAATTGGTAAGATTTGATTGGTATGGGTGAAAGCTAATGTCTTGATTACAGATGCCAGCAAAGAAAGTGTTAGTTAAAGCCTGGGTTTGTTCTAAGAAAGGCGAAAATATATAATGTTAAAATGTGATCTGACTGCTGAAATTTTAATCAACTTCTTATCATTGCTCAGTGAAAGAAAAGGTTCAATCAAGAGAATATTTTAAAATCACAGCACAGTAGGAGCATAGCTACAGCACAGCCTTACATTTGCTATTTTTTTCCTCTAATTTGGGCATCATTCATTTATTCAACAAGCTGACAAGGACTTTGTATTAAAGATACAAAGATGAATAAGCCATGGTCTCTAATCCCAAAATACGAGTATGGCACTCTAGGAAAAATGAATGGTGTGTAAACAGATGTTTACAAAATGAAGTCAACAGTTAAATGCACAGAACATTCTGAACATCTTCTTTAGTCTAAGAAGAGTGTGTTGGTATGGCTGCAGGGAAGGAAAGGAGACTGATCAGGGAAGAATTTCTGATAAGGGAAAGAGGAAATAAAATATATCTCAAATGGACAGGGCATGAAATTGAGGCAGTATGTCGGTGCTATAAGTAATTTGCCATTATTTGAATGTACAGAAGTAAAATGTGTTGCAGGAACTGATGCTGGAACTGTAGGCAGTAGCCAGATCAGGAAGGCCCTAGCACATAGTGCTAGAAATATAGGTTCTATTCTCTAGGTCAGTACTTAACAGACTCCAATGGAAGGCGTGTGTGTGGTGTGAAGAATAGCCCCTGGTAATTCTGGCATATTCATCTGGTTCAGAAATGCATATTCATTTTTTCAGCAAATAATTGTTGAGTGCTCACTTTGTGTCAACTATTGCTCTGGGCCCTGGGGATGTAATACTGAACAAGATATTTAAGGCTTCCCTCTTTGTACAGTGATTAGCGGTGGCCAATATGTGAACGTTACGTACAATTTTAAAACTTTTTGTTATATAGAGGTTGAATTTGATGGGGACAAGACTAGATACAAAGAGACAAGTCAGGGGGCTCTTGAAGTAATCTGAGAGAATGAAAAGATAGATAGCGGTAGTAAGAATAGACAGAGGATAGATTCTGGAAATACTTAGAAAACAGAACAGCAGAACATGATTATTACAAGTAAGGTAGGGTGGAGTTAGGGGAGCTGAGGGGAGAAAAATGTTAAGAATGAACCCTAAATTTTTAGTTGAGGTTATTGGGTAGATAGTGGCCCTACCAATCAAGATAAATAAGATATTAGAATGCCAGGATAGCTTAGTGGTTGAGCACTTGTCTCACAATGACAAGGTCTGAGATTAGATTACTGGCTCCAGTCTGTACAAACCTGTACGCTAAGCTGTGGCAAAACCAGTAACTGTTGGGATGACTCAGGGCAAAGGTTCTCACCTTCCCCAAGGGAGACCTCCAGTTTCGGTTTCCGCCCTGGGCTGTCCCACATCCAACTGTGTGCAATGAAACCACAACACAACTAACGATTACAACCATAGTGACTGCTCTGGGCCCTCCCTCCTCTCTCTCTCTCTCTCTCTCTCTCTCTCTCTCTCTCTCTCTCTCCTTCTCTCAGACAATTAAAATAAATCTTTACAAAAAGATAAATAAGATTTTAGAAGTAGAGTCTATCTTTATTCATTATATAAAAGGCTTGGGAGAAATTATATATTATTACATGTAGGAAGTACCTTCATTATGTAAAGGACTAGAATAAGGATGGTAATATAGCTATTGACATACACTGTGTTAGGCAAGATAAAGCATTTAGTGATATACTAAAAGAATTTCAGAAACAAGACATATCAATTTTCTATCATAAATAAAAATGTGTTATCACATTAGCAGGTTTTAAATAAAGGATTTCAAATATTCTGAAAATTTGAGCAGCCTTAAACCATCACCTTACCTCCTCATTTCTACATTGGTCATTGTTCAGATTAACACAAGCGTAAACTAACCATGGGCTCAGGTGAGAAAAAGCAACTGACACCATATCTTCCTCTGCCAATAACTCAGGAGGGAAGGAATCCACAAATTAGGTTGACACATGGTGTCTAGAAAGAATTAATTCCCACTCCATTCTGGGCAGACTTACAAGCTGGGCTCCATCCATAAAGACTGATGGGAAGTCTGGGGTTTGGTTTGTGCAGTGATATTTTCTATGGCCATCAACAACTAGACATAAGAATACCAATCACTGAAGAGCATCTTGTTGTTTTGCTGTTATATTATTCATTATGCAATGGGACTTGTTCCATTTTTCCAAGTCGTTCTTGACTTACATTGGAAAGTTTTGCTGTGTTTGTCACATTGAAATCTTCTGGTAGCAACACTTAGATATTTATTGTAAGAGCTTTATCAAGGGACAAAAATATTTTGGATATGCCAAATCAAATTATAATGCATTTGAACAGTCATCATCTATCTTTTATCCATGACTAACATTCATTAAGCAGCATAAGAAAGGTTTACATTAGAATTAAGAGATATCATAGAAAAAAAATTTATATACCGTATGTATATATATATATATATATATATATGTGTGTGTATATATATATATATATATATGTATATATATATATAAATGGTTCCTGCTCCAACTATTACTGCTTAATGAGTAGTTATCCAGCATGACTGGATTAAATGCCCCCATAGTACTCTCCCAAATATTTCTAACACTTGTTGGCTGCGATTCAAATTAGCTTTTGGCAAAATGGTAAAGTAGGCCAATTTTTTTATTTGGAGTCCTCTTGTTTCCAATTTACTCATTCATTCATTCATTCAAAGTTTGAGTATCTATTATGTAGTAGACACTATTCTCAGCAAAAGTTTCTATCCTCATGGAGGTATCCATCTTCCAATCCTTCTAATTCCAAGCCCTCAGTTTGTCCCCCTTCTCCAGTTTTTCCAAAAAAGCCCACAAAATATATTGCATTCATTAGTAATTACCTTTCCAAAGGCTTCTGAAAATGTACCGTATCTCCAAAACATCACTATAACACTGGGGATTCAGTTATGTGTCAGGCTAATGTGGGAAATATTAGAAAAAGTGGAAATAATTTGGAACAATCATATCAAATTATGACACCTGGAAGCTATAGCTCTTGGACAAAGTGATAGCAGCATAACACAGCAGGCGAGGGTGAGTTCTGAAGCTGACAGATGGAGGTTGAGATTACAGCTGCACTTCTCGCTAATAGTGTGATTTAACTTGCCTGAGACACACTTTCCTAGACTTTACTCACATTTACTAAAATATACATATTAGTGATATATATATATATATATATATATATATATATATATCACAAAATAAATGCTCAAGAGATAATTATTATAATTTTACTTTCTTAATATTAAAATTAGAGAATGTATTCACCATCAATCCCATTTGTTCAGTGACTATATTTTATGTAAATTTGCCTTTGGGCTTCTGGCATCCTTAAGTGACACTGATTTTAAGATCTATGCAGTTTTGGAAGAGAGAAAGATTTTTAAATTTTTGAAAAATTATTACAGTAAAATTTGATATTCAGTACAAAGAACTTTTATTTTGCTAAACCATTTGAAAGCAAAGTTGCAGATCAGAAGTGTTATTAGCCCAGCCTACTTTAACATTTATTCCTACAAAGACATTTTAAAACATAACCACAATCAGACATCTAAATAAAAAAGATAATATTGATGCATTATAATCTTCAACATATCAAACCTCATTCCAGTTTCACCTTTGTTTCAATAATGTCCTTAACAGTAAAATGATCTAGTTCATGAAAAAAAAACATGGTATTTACTCGTCATGTCTCTTTAATCTTCCTCAAACCACAATAGTTCCTCTGTCTTTCCTTGTCTTTCATTACTGTGACACCTTTGAAGAAAAAAGGCCAGATATCTTGTTGAATGTTCTTTCATTTCAGTTTGTCAGATACTTCATCATGTTTAGAGTTATGTTATGCATCTTTGGCAGAAATATTACAGAAGTGACACTGTGTTTTTGTCGCAGCCTCTCAAATGGTGCACAGTTTCAATTTGTCCCATTACTGAGAATGTTCACATTGGTCAAAGAATTAAAGTTACTTCTGCTCGGTGTCTCCACTGTAAAGATGCTCTTTGTTAAACAAATACATATTTTATGGGGTGGTACATTAAAATTGTATATTTCCTGTCTCATCATCAAAATTTGTTATATTCATTTAGTTATTTTCATATAATATGGACTCATAGACCAAATTTCATTCTTTGCAACATAATCCAGTACTAGCATTCTTTCTTTTGATGCTAAAACTATCCAAGTTTTGGTCAGTGGAAGTGACTTTAAGTGGGCTTCCTGTCCTTTTGGTGTGTGTCCATCATTTTTGCAGGACCACAAGATGCTCCAGCCTCATCTTTCATTATCTTCACCCCAGCACTGGAAATCAAACATTTGTCCAAGGACACATGTTTTCTTTTAGTATAAAATAGTATCAACAAGTCAGCATCTGGGTGCTAAATGCCATGTGGTGTCTCTTCTGACAGGCCCCTGTTGTGGACAAAGGTAGAGAGTATGTATGTATATATGTATGTATGTATGTATATGGATGTATATTTTGATCTATATTTGTTTCTAAATTATATGCATCAAAAGACATTGAAAAACATAAGATCACACCAATACTTAGTTTAATCCAACACCACAGGGGAAAAAAAGAGGAAAAGAATAGAAGGAAAGGAAAAAGAAAATGAAGGTAAAGAAGGAAAGTAAATGAAAGGGAAGGAAAGGGAGACAATGAAAAGGAAGAAAGGGGAAGAAAAGGCCGGGACAAGGAAGGGGAAAACGTACAGAAAGAGAAAGGAAATAAGGGGAAAAGGAAGAAAGGAGAAGCAAAACTGATGTTTAAGAGACTGCTTAGAAGAACTTAGAGCTGAGGCTCTTCCAGACCAGCCATCAGTTAACTGACTCTCAAATATGTAAGCAAGTCCAGCCAAAATGTGCAGAGCTGCCAACCTAATCTACCCAATTCAGCTAATTGTCAACATGTGGAGAGCTCAGCAGAGCCTAAAAGAACCTCCCAGTTAACCTGTAGTCCTGTGACCAATAATAACTTGGTTTTTATTTTAAGCCATGAAGATTTGGAGCCAAGTGTTACATAACATTATTCTGTGTGGTTGAATAAAACTAGAAGTTATAATTTGAAGTTAGAATTATTTTTGTATCAATTGTAAATTTTCTATAGCATTTAGTAACACGTAAGCATGTTTTTACTCAAAGATGGGTAAATGGTCTATAGTTAAGTTTCAAAGTAAGCTAGATGTATATGCATGAGACCAGTGTAATAGTATTGCATATCTGTCTGAGTCGTTATATTACCACAGACTACAATCCATAGTCACATAATAAGCTTTTCAAAAGCACCAACAATGTATTTCTTTTAATATCTAACACCTAGAGAAGTCCCTAATATATCTGCAATATTGTAAGCATTCAGTCAATGTGAATGAATAAAAAGACAAGTGAACTCCAGTCAGTTATTTTAAAAGTTGAGTATAATACATATTTCTTGGGGAAGCTGGGATGGCTCGGTGGGTTAAGCACTCACTTTGCAGCCCCGGGGACCGAGGATTGAATCTGTCCCTGGCCTGTGTGAACCCATATGCTGAACTGGGGTGTGTGTCTCCCATGCGGGAGGCCCCCAGTTTGGTTCTTGCCCTCTGGTTCGGCCCCTGGCTCAAGGGGGATGCCTTCCATGCAGGAGACCCCCAGCCCAGCCCTGCACGCCACCCCCCAACCCCCTCACCCCCTGTGTGGAACAAAACCATGTCGAAAGCTGATGACGTACAACTATGGAGACTGCTCTGGGCCCTCCCCCTTCTCTCTGTCTCTGTCAAAATCAATCAAATAAATCTAAAAAAAAAAGTATGTCCATGACTACTGATTTCCTATGAATGAGAAAACATTGCCTCAGAAGGAGATACATGTAGTTCTGTTTTTTTGTGTGATTTTGATAAAAATTAATTTGTGGTTAGCACTTAAAAAAAATTAAATGTAAAAGCTTGACTTTACTTTCCCATGTTCCAATTAAAATTAAGGTTTTAGTAATTATTCTCAGATACCAAGTTGATGTGGGTACATGCAAATAGCTGTGTTGTAGCAATAATGTTTTGTGCTTGGATGATAACTGTCAAAATGCAAGGTGTTAGTGAACAGGGCCAGTGGGGAATGGCAGGATGACACTCTATGCAAGACATTCTGCTAATAGGTCTGAGAGCAATTACTGTATGGTTTATGATCACAATGCTTAACCCTCTCACTCTCAGATTGTCAGAAGCTGAGCCAGCAAACTGCTTCAGGAAATTTTTGGCTCTCTGTGTTTTATCAGTAAAGTCCATTTAAAGGAGTTGTTAGAAAGACTGTCAAACAGGCCCATGCATTAGAAAAATCAACTTGTCTGTATGACTGTTGCACAGAAGATGAGCAAACCCAGAAAAGACTGGGCCTCTGAATTCAGCTCCTGAAACAGCCTGTTTTTGGTAACTTGCGTTTCTAACTTGAAGTTCATCAGTTACTTCTTTTCTTATTTCATGCACTACTCCTTCACATTGGCATTAAGTCTCTTTATTTTGTACTTGAGTTTTATTAAGGCATTGTGCTAGCTCCTATTTTCTTTAAAGAAAGTGTCATCATATGAGTTGTGTTTACAAAAGACAAAATAAGCCTTGGTAATCATCTCACCCATTATTTAACATTCTTTCCAAAGTGTTCCAAATCTACTACCATCTCTCTTCTTACCAACCAATAAAGTACCTTGATTTCTCAGTTCTGTAATTTTTTCCATACACCAATTCATTTTCTATTACTTACTTACCCCATCATCTGCTGCTGAGAAACAGGAGCAGGGTATCTTCAGATTAAACCATAACAAGGCGTACGGGGCATAAACAAATGTGATTATTGAAAGGAAGCTTCATAATTTAGAGATTTGGAGAAAAAGAGTGACAATATGGTAGAGGTGATATTAAGCCACTAAGTGATTTGGAAATAGTCTCTGGGTCCATAAAAATCATATATAATAGGTTTCTAATTCCAATCAACATGCCTTCCAGTGTCTGATAATTTGAATGAATAATTAACAACAAAAATCTTCTAATTTGATAATTACATATAACATAGGCATTTTTATAAATGAAAATTACCCACCTGAGTTCTTTCTAACAAATACACATTTTGAGTAAATAACGCCATTTTTCCCTCTACGTTCTCAAACAATAAATTGACCTTTCCGTTTTGTAATATTTGACTGCATCAATTTGCAAAATGCAAGTACTATTGCCAATAATAACTTTTATTTTTTAATACTTGCTATAGAAAGTTATTTAAGGTGTCTGCATAATTCATGAAAATCCTAACCATGCATTTTAGGTCCATTTTTGTGGCTTATAAATCTAGGGAATATTATTTATACTTGATCAATACAGGTATACAGATATATTTATCATATAAATTTATTATAACAATTTTCCAGGAATGTAGCAGTAAACCTTTGTGAGGGATAGGCAGCTTTTTCTGTTTCACAGATAGGTACTGTTTCAGCCAGCAATAAAGATGATTCTTCCTTAGATTTGCTTTTCAATCCCAAAATTTGAAGTCTCTAAAAGTAGTTCACACTATATGACTTTGCATCCCTGGCTAGAGTTGTTTGGATCAATGGTAGACATTGGCTCATGATGGGTCAATCAGAATTTTCTTGTGGTCTATTTCCCTGTGAAGTTGGAACTGAGAACATGAAATGTCAAGAGTTATAGGGAGGCCAACTTTTGCCTTGTGATGAAGTCAAAGAAGCTAATCTTCAGGGAGATGAGAATAATAAAGACATGAAGAGAAGAGCAGGGACAAGTAGGGAAGGAGACACAGTTTAGTTTCTAAGCAATGGTTGGTATAGTTATCAGACTTTTCATCTACTGGTTTCAGTCACTTCCAAAGTATGTCTGCCTTTTGTTGTCTTAGATTTTATAAGATATGCACACATTATTTTAGTGAAACAATCTCCCTCTAAATTGGAAAAATTACATTAGATGGAAGGAGAACTGACTCTGGGTCGTGAACACACAATACAATGTATATTAGATGTATTACAGAAGTGAAAGCTTGAAACCTATATAATTTTACTAGTCCATGTCACCTCAATAAATTTAATTTTAAAAATTAGGTTGAGCGGAGAATAGCAGCCTTGTCAATAGGAAATTATGATACTTTATGATGAATGCTATGATGGAAAATAAAAGGGCATTAGACCACAGACCCAAAATTGGAAAAGTTTTTCTGGAGGAAGTATCATCTATAGAAGGACATTAAAAAAAAAAGGGGGTAGAGGGGATTACAGAGTAGCTCAGCAGGTTGAGCACTTACCTTGCAATCATGAGGTCCAGAGATCAAGTCCTGACCCTGGCCCATGCAAACCCAAGTGATGAACTGCAGCACAGCAGGTAACTGACAGGATGGTAGCAAGGGGTCTCGCCTCCTAATGCTGGAGGTTCCCCAATGTGGTTCCTGCCTTGCACAGCCCCACATCTACCTGTGTGGAATGAAACCAGTCACAACTGATGATGTACAACTATGGAGACTGCTCTGGGCCTTCCTCCTTCTCTTTCTGTCTCTCACGATAAAATAAATCTTAAATAAATAAATACATAAATACATACATAAATAGATAAATAGAAAGAAAGAAAAAGAAAGGTAGAGTTAGCCAGATAAATGACTGAGAAAAGATTCCAGAAAGAGAAAACAACATTATGAAGGCCATAAATCAGAAAGGGCTAGGGGAGTTGAAGGAAAGGGAAGTAGTTCAAGCTAGTAAAAGATGAGGTTGGACAATTAAATTTTGGATATTTAAAAGGCTTCACAAACTGTCTTGGAGAGTTTGGACTTCATCTTGAGAGCAATGAAAGAAACAGAGGGCAAATGTTCAAGGATTTGTAGACTTTGTTGTGTTAGTTACTCTGATTTTTATTCAAATAGCATGTTTAAAACAAGAGAGAACAGTTTGACATCTTAGGGGAGAAATAACTAAATCTTGTTAGGCTGACTATCAAAGAATTCCAAATTTGCTGTTCCCTGCTTGAAAGTTAGTACTTGAGAGATAAGTGTGGGGTGGAAAGGAAATTTTGCTTTATTTAGGAAGCCAGCAGCCTGGGAAGATGGTGGACTAATGTCCAAAGACCATCTCCAAAGTTCTGGACCAAGCAGTAGAGATTTAAAGGGCAAGAAGAGGGCAGGAGTAGTTGCAGGGACCTGAGAGAGAAGGCTGTGTTTCTTCAGTCATAGATAACGCTTTTTCACATTAGATTCCTGGTCACCAGTAGCTGGTTGCAGCTACCTTAGACACTCCTTCTTTCTGAAAAAAAAAAAGAACAACTCACAAATTCTCCTCAAAACCCTGAAGTTATCTCCTGCTTGACAAAGACACAGCCCATCTGCAACTTATGATTATATTTGTGAGAACAAAAGAAGCTGAGCAAGAAGAGCGGTTAACATGTAAACAAAAGCCTAATTTTGCATTAAATCATTTAATTCTAACTGTTAAAAATACTAGGAGCATTAAAATGACAAGGAACTTATCTACAAGACAACTTGAGAATAGTAGGAAATAAGTGATGAGGAAAAACAGGAAAGTCAAGGAAATGGTCCAGAGGGATGTAAGACAGGAACTAAGGAGGTCTAAATAGCTACAAAGCTCACTCTATTTGGGAGAGGCTAGCTGATCCAAAAAAATATCCAAGGGGAGAATTGATCTCTGGCTTAATATGGGGAGGTGTGGACATCCAAAACCCTTTAGTTTTAACAAAAGCATGATGGCATGAACTTATTCATTCATTAAATTTATATTTATTGATTACCTACTATGTGCAAGGCACTGTGTTATGTATTGGGGATATGTATTGGAAAAAAAGATACCCAAAGTCTCTCCCCTCAGAGATCTAATAGTCTATTACAGGAGACAATTATTAAACAAATTACTTTAAAATTATTTATAACTTTTAGAGTATATAATACAATAGGGAGCCTTGACTAACCGGTGTGAACTTTTTTTTTAAGATTTATTTTTATTGTTTTTGACAGAGAGAAACAGAAACAGAAAGATGGGGGCACATCATTAGTTTTCTACAGTTTTCATTTCACAGGTGGGTACAGGGCTGTGCAGGGCAGGAACCAGCCAGGAGCCTCCTGTTTAGAACTCGCCCTTGCTGAGAACAAAACTGGGGGCACACCCTAGTTCAGCATATGGGTCTGCATGGGCTGGGGCCAGGATTCAATCCTCGAACCCTGGGGTTGCAAACAAGTGATCAACCCACTGAGTCATCCCGGCATCCCTCACCTGGGTGCATTTGAAAAAGTAGTTTTGGGATGATGTTATAGACTGAATTGTGATCCCCACAATGCATGTGTTGAAAGTTCTTACCTTCAGTGTAACTATATTTGAAAATAGAGTCCTTTAAAGAGGTAATTAAAGTTAAATGAGGTCATAAATTTGGGACCCTAATCCAGTAGGACTGGCGTCCTTGTAAGAGGAAGAAACATCGGAAGTATGCCTGCATAGAGAAAAGGCCATGTGAAATTACAGCCAGAAGGCAGCTGTCTGCAGGCAAGGACAGAGGTCTCACCAAAAACCAACTCTGCTGGAACCTCGATCTTGAATTTCTAGTCTCCACAAAGAAAATAAATTTCTGTTGTTTAAACCACCCAATCTGTAGTATTCTGTTATGGTATAACCTGAGCAGTCTAATAGAAATGGCATTGTGAAGGATGAATAAGAATGTTCTTGCCAGACAAGGTAGGGCCAGAGGGAGTTAATCACACCAAGGGAAAAGCATGTGCTGTTGGTTTTCATCTTGAAGTGATCGCCGTCTTGATAGATGATCTTCATCTGAGTCAGACACACTGCAAGCTTGCAGGTAGCAAAATCAATATCCAGGACCTTCATGTAGCCTTCAAAGTTGTTACTCTCCATCTCCCAGGTTCCATTCTGGTCCCTTGTCATGGTGGAAGCCTCTGGTTACTGTGGGCACGTGGTGGTATGAAACCTCATGGAGTGTTGGAGCAACTGAGAGAAAATCAGTGTTCATGGTAGAAGCCTCTGGTTACTGTGGGCGTATGTTGGTGTGAAACCTCATGGAGTGCTGGAGCAACTGAGAAAATCAGTGTGAGGATAGATGGCAAAGGCCAGAATGTGTAGATTTGGAGGCCTTGTTATGTTAATTCCATTTTTTTTTTTTTAAATCAGAAAACTGTTAGGAAAACCACTGAAAAGTTCAAATCAAGGAAGCGACATAATTACTTTTGCTACTGCAAAGTATGGTTCCTCATTCAGTCATGAGAGTTGATTGGAAGAAAGCAAGAGGAAAGGCAAGGGACTTGTTCAGAGGCTACTACAGACACATTGGAGTGGTGGTGATGTGATGGAGACAAGGAAACGAATGTAAGAGAAGCTCAGAAGGGGGCATTGCCTTGTTTGGGGGATTAATGGGCTAAGGTGAGATAAATAGGTGAAGGTGCCAAAAGTGATTTTCAGGTATGGGGCCTGGGCACTGGGGTGGGTGGTGGCACGATTTATTTAGGCAGGTAAGAAATTGTGGGGGAGGGGTACTTTTGAGGGAGAAAGTATACTTCTTTGTGGCAGGTGGAATGAAGAATTAGTGGGTCTTTGTCTTATTTTAGAGGCCACTGATCCATATTTAAGAGAAAACGAAAGGCTGTAGATGCAGTGAATAAGACCTAGCTCCTAAGAGAAGGGGCCCTGTTGGAACTAGGAAGTGTTCTAGGGTTCAGGGTCGGGTACACTCCAAAGGAGAAAATTCTCGGTGTAGATACTGGTCAATATGGGGGAAGCTGTTGCTGTGGAGTCACCTTACTTCCAGACTTAATCAATGCACAGAGTTCCTAAGGAGACCCTAGAATCCAGTAGTACAGAAAATACAGAGGGGGAAAAAAAGCAGAAATACCCACTGCCTCCACCCCCATTCACCTGAACTTACCTTAATTCTCCTGCTGTTGAAGAACGTACAGTTTCCCTCTAAATCAAGCTTTCCCAACATGCAGCCTGTGGGCCACACACAGTCGAAGACTGTGTGGCCCAACACAAACTCAGAAACTTTCTTAAAACATTACGACATGTTTTTGCAGCCTTTATTTTTAGTTCATCGACTATGTTTGGCATTAGTGTATTTTATGTGTAGCCCAAGAAAAGTCTTCTTCCAATATGGCCAAGGGAAGCCAAAAGGTTGGACATCCCTGCTCTAAATATGTGCTAACAAGGTTTTGTGCCACCTGTCATGTCACACAGACATCAAATGTAAAATGCTATTATTGGTATTATTTAATGACTGACATTTGTTGCATTGTAGTTGATTATGCATGCACGTGTGTGTGTGTGTGTGTGTGTTGTATTTTGAACATACTTTCTCTATTTTTACATTTTTAATGGCAATGATTTAGGTCACAACCTGGGTACCTTGCATCAATGGCCTTGATTCTTCACCTCTCCTTGTATTCAAGCCCTTTGGCATGTATCGTGGTCTGATTCAAATACTAACCTCATTAGAAACATCTTCACAGGGGAAGCCGGGATGGCTCAGTGGGTTGAGCGCTCACTTTGCAGCACCGGGGACCGGGGATCAAGTCCCGGCCCGGGCCTGTGCGGAACCACGTGCTGAGCTGGGGAGGTCCCCCAGTTCGGTTCTCTCTCTGTCTCTGTCTCTGTATCTCTCTCTCTCTGTCTAAATAAATAAATAAATAAATAAATAAAACTAAAAAAAAAAAGAAACATCTTCACAGACACAATTGGAACAATGTTTGACTAAATGTCTGGGCACTCTGCAACCCAGTCAAGTCGAAACCTAAAATTAATCATCACACCTGGTGACTTTGTAGTTACTTTCACTAAAAATATGAACTATTTCCTCACCCTTTAACCTAGATTTGGCTACCTGACTTGCTTCGACCCTTGGAGTGTTAGCAGGCATGTCATGACCTACGGCTTAAAAAGCTCTTTCAAATTTCTACCTGTTCCCTTTTATTTCTGCCAAAGCTGTCAGTTAATATGTCTGGGATAGACTTCTGGGTCCATGAGGAAAGTGAGTTGACTCATGAAGCTGAGCTGAGTTGCCCCAGTTGGATCCAGCCAAAATTGGCCAACCCAACCAATCCACAGCCACATTAACTAAATACAAGCTTAGTGTTGTATGACCCTGAGAGTTTGTAGATTTTGTTATACAGTATATTAGGTAAATAGTGAGGCATTACACCATCCATTTTATTTATATGGACCTTTTCTTCAGTTTGCAGTTTCAGTATTGCAAACTTTCTTATAGTATTTGGTCTTTTCGTCTGACTTCTGTAATAATACCCAAAACGAATATTGATCTGAATTCAGTGACTAACTTTACCAGTTGAATGTACCAATCAGAGCTCTAAGGTTAATGTAAAACTTTTTTTTTCCTTCCCCTAAGCTGGGTCCTGGGATACAGTACTGCTAGTGATAGAAAAGGGGGAAGAGATTCTCCTTCTAGTCTCATTCATTTCCTCCTTCATTAGTGAACATGGAGTAGGAAAGAGAGGTATGGGAAAGTAAGGAAAGTGCTCATCTAGCCAACACTATTATAAAAGAGATGGCTCCTGCTGTCTGGTCCTGAACACTGTGGAAAGCTACCTCTTCCTATGAATGCAAACTCCTCCATGCAAGCACCTCTCCTTAGCTGGCTACCCCAGATTCTTTCTGTTCCCTGTCATCTCTCACAGCCTCTCACAGATTCAGTCCTCTTGTTTTAACAAGGCCACCAATGTGAGTAGAATCCCTTTTAAAGTAACTACCCAGCTTAATTTCCCTGTATGGTCCTTCAAATTTACAAGCATCTGACTGGCTACAAGGAGAGAGTTTTGTCACCAATGTGGCTCCCTACTTTGCTGCACAGATCATTTAAAGGGTCTGGTACTGATCCACTATGTCCTCAATTACGGGGTACACACTTTAAGCCCTTTTAGTGGCCCCCATTAATGGCCCCTCAGTAAATATGACATGAGGAAAAAGCATGGGCAAGAAAAAAGTCCTTGAGTACAAGTCTCACCAAAAAAATTCTCCTTTCTAATCTTCCTATTAGTGTTTTGGTTTTTTTTTTAATCCTTTGATAATATAATTTGATGTGCAGAGAAATTCAAGAGTCAGAGAAATAGTTTTTTCAGCCAAATCCTTTGAAATTTCTCATATAGCCCACCACCTCCTCTATATCTTCAATGTCCCAGTCAAAATTTTCAGTCACCTGTTTCAATTGTTTATCATTATGTCTCATTTGGCCCTATTGTTCACTTACATGATTTGGTGGTTCTCCAAGCTTTTAAGCCTCTGTTGCCTCTTGAGAATGCTCAGCTGTGCAACTTTTCTGCTCAAGCCTAAATTCGAGTCTTCCTTCAAGGATTCACACAACTGTTTTTGCTTTATAAAGGCTTCTCTGATTATCTGGTTAAAATTAATATTTTTTCTTTATCCTCTCAAGGCATGTGGCACCTTTTTATAGCCCTTATTACAGGACAGCTGGCATTAGAATTCGCAACCACAGTATTTCATGGATTCTAGGACAGTCTTTTACACTTAAACATCTCTGAAATCAGCGCAGTCAATGAATATAACGACATCTTATCACTGCTTGGCAGAGATTTTGTTTTGTTTCTTCTTCGTTGTGTTACATAAAATAATAGTGCATCTCTTAGTAGTTTGGGAGCCCCTGAAGTTTATAGACTTTGTCTTACTCTTCTCTGTTTTCTAGCAATCAATGTAGTGTCTTGCAGGAATTAGATGCTCTAATTTTTGATGTTTAACCAAATGTGTGTTCTTTATAATGCTGGGTACTATTATGTTCCTCAGTGTCCAAAACATTCCCAATTATGATTTCATTCTAATTAAAAGGCCTTTGATGGGATGTTTATTACTTAAAAAGTAACATTTATTAGTCTGTGTGTTGTGATTGCAGTTTTAATATCATTGGGATGAAGTTTATTATGACTTCATTTTTACTCCATTAAAAACCTTGCAGCATTGTTAATAAATTATATCTCGAGTCATAAAAGTATATGCCACAGCCCCAATCTGAACACACTTGACACATTTGAATATTTAGCATATATATAGTTTTTGATTTGGGACTCACCACCATTTATATAAATTAATATTTTTCATAATTTTAATGAGGGCACACAAATGTACAAATGGTATAATTTTGATCTGTCCTGTTGTCAGTGACACTAATAAACTAGGGACATGTAGCAATTCAAGTTTATTTCTTTGCTTAAACTGGACATTTTTTTATTGTGAACTTATCACAGACTGGCCTTACATACATGGAATTATAATTAGAAATCATAAAGAAAGTCAACTATAATTATTATTTTAGGAAAATAAAGGAGACCTAAGCAATAAAATAAACTTAAATTAGTACTGTGGCATGGTCATGATGCTTAAATGCCTTCTGATGCATAAAATTTAATTATCAAGATTCTCAATTTAGACCCATTCAAGGACACATTTCCTAACTTACAGGTAATGTCTTTTGTTCACAGATGTGCACAGAGGCCTTAGAGCAGAAAAAGAAAACAAAAATAAAGAGATGATAAATCTGGAGCAACCCTATCAAACCTCAGATATTTCATTTTTTGCGTGCCATAATGAAAATATTTAGGATGGAAAAACTTATTTCATACATAATCAAGTGAAGATCTTCTTATACAACAAGTAAATCTGTAGCTTTCTGTCCACATATTTATTCACTCTTTCACTAACTTTGTTCTTAAGTCCTTTTTTATTTAGTTTCCCAAGAAACAAAAAGGAATTGTTAGAATTCTGAGAGACTGAGGCAGTACATCAAAAACTGGTTTCAAGGATGAAATTTACTATCTAAAAAATTCATTTAATTTTCTCTTGAATAAGGTAACTATATAAAAGCCCTTAACCATGAACAATAGTGCCTACATTAAATTGCTAACCATGCACATATAGTAGTCAATCATTATTGACAGTAACCCTGAAAAAATAAGTGTTATCTTCATTTTAGATAAGAAAACAGAATTTCAGAGAGAACTAACATATGGGAAAGCTAAGATTTGAATCTGGGTCTCCCTGCTTCTCAGGAGCACATTCTCTCCCCACTCTGTCCCACTACAAATGTGAATTTTTTTAAAGATTTAATTTTATTGTTTTGACAGAGAGAGAGAGACAGACAGAGAGACAGAGAGAAAGGGGAGGGCCCAGAGCAGTCTCCATAGTTGTATATCATCAGTTTTTGATATAATTTCATTCCACAAGTGGGCCCAGGGCTGCACAGGGCAGGAACCAGGCCAGGGGCCTCCTGCATGAGAGGAACTGGAAGCTCACCCCAGCAGAAACCAAACTGGGGCACACCCCAGTTTAGCATATGGGTCTGCATGGGTCAGGGCTGGAATTCAATCCTCTCACCCTGGGGCTGCAAAGCAAATGCTCAACCCACTAAGCCATCCTGGTATCCCCTAAATGTGAAATTTTTGCTGCAACTCTCTCTGCTCTAGAGTAAAATTGTTCTTAAAGTTAGCTTTATGGTTATTGAAGCATCGTGTTTAGATCCTATCACCTGTTCTTTGGCATACTAGAATATGCTTTGTAGAAGTCAAATTTTGGTTTCATATATAAAAGAATATTCTATGATTAGAGTTCTTCAACAAAGGGATGGAAATAATTCTCAAGCAGGGGCAGGACCATGGGCAGGATTAGTGAGCTACCCTACCATGGATGAAAATTTGGGCAACTTAGATCTGAAAGGCCCTTTCCAATTTTGACTATCTATGGCAACACTTTATAAGGTAGTTGTGGTGAAATAAAAAGAATAAAGTTATAAATCGCAAGTCATAAAGTCAGTAGTTATTGGTTTGAGCCTTGACTTCTACTTTAAGCCTGTCTCAGGGTTAATTTACCTTTCTGAGCCTCAGTTTATTCAACTGAAGAAGAAAGTGTAGACAAAATTCTACTTCACACAATTACAATCAAAATTAATTGAGAAATGGAAAGTAAAGATACTTTATAAACTATAATATACTGGCCACTCTATTTTGTGGTATCTTATATGTACAGTGGGTATAGTAATACACACATAAATATTCTTTATTAAGAACTTCATTCATTCTCAAGGGAATTAATGTCTTTATTATGTAATCCCAAGATTCTCATATTGTCTTCAATTATTTTTTACCCTTCACTATTTCAAATAGAAAATCTGTTGTTGTTGTTGTTGTTGTTGTTGTTGTTTTCTAGTGCTATGTTCTTGATTTCTTCAGGAATTCAATATGGGTATCACCTCCCAGAATGACTCAAATTTCATCTAAGAGTTTGCAGGTTCCTTCAGAAACTACTCTCTTGGCCTGTGACTCCCTCCTAACCTACAGATACAAGTATATAGCTGGCTCTTCCCTCTGCTATTTTGATTTGCCCTTTCTTTCTTGCACACTTACTTTTTTAAATGATTTCTTGTTCAATGTCAAAATATACTTCAATTAATTAATAGCTAATTGTTGTAAAGAAGAAGTAACTGTTATAATTGCCCATGCTTTGATATAATTATATGCTATTCTTATTAACAATATTTATAAGAATTAAAATTCTTAATATTTATTTTCTACCAAACATTGTGTTTAGAATTTATGTATGATAGCTTTCTGCGTCTTAAGCCAATTTCATTTCTAATAGTGTAAGGAGGAAGGTAGAAAAACAAAGAAAAAAATTCTTAGGCTTAATTTTATCCCTAGTTATACATTTACCTAACTCTTATAAGTAATTTATAATTACTCTGCTATGAATGAGAGACTCAAATACCGTTATGCTAAATATTGAGACCCTAGGCATGAGGTTCATTCTCTGTGGCCCAGCAGAGCATCCTCAATGCAAGCAAGCCACTCCAAGACTAGACCAGCAGGGTCCAAATGAGAGCCAGGACTTGAAGCCAGGACTTGGAGGGCAAAACATAACTCATGAAGTGAAAGGGGGATAGAACAGTACAAAAAGTCAGTGTTCATTAGCAAGTGGGAGTTAGTGAGGGGATAATGCATAAGGTCTGGGCAGGGGGCAAGTTAAATCAAGACAAATTATCAAGAGCTCATGTTAAATTCTAGCTCCTATGGTAGAACAACCCATGTGTATTCACCTAAGAGTGGCAGTGTCCTTCTAGACACTTTCTGCAATGGAATAAAACATACTAGGAGAGCAAAATTTATGCATGGATATTTAATATCTATTTCTCCAAGACACAGTCATATCAGTTCTGCCTTGGTAAAGGGAACATTGTGTTACTCTAGGACGGGGGTGATGAACCTATGGCACATGTGCCCAAAGTGGCACGCGGAGCAATTATTTTGGCACGCAGAGCTGTGAATACCATTTTAAAAATTATTGTTTATGCTCTTATAGACATAAAAATAATCGATACCTCTATCTCACTCGATGGATTGGCATGCGAGTCGAGCGAGTATACTCTTATTTCATAAACTTTAGCACTCAATCGCCGAAAGGTTCGCCACCTCTGCAGGAAAACATTCACCTGGGGCTGGGATAAGAGAATTCCCCTGACCTGAAATAGGCCCAGAACCATGTATCCAAGCTCCAAAAAGGAGCAAGTCACCCAAAGTTAATTTCGTATTTCTTGAAGCTCCAAAATTATGTTAGTGGTTTTTTTATGGCTTTCCCCCCCCCCTTTTTTTTTTTAAAGATTTGTTGTTTTTGACAGACAGAGAGAGACAGAGAGAAGGTGGAGGGCCCAGAGCAGTCTCCATAGTTGTGTATCATCAGCTTTTAATACGGTTTCGTTCCACACAGGTGGACAGGGGCCATGCGGGCAGGAACTGGGCTGGGGGCCTCCTGCATGGGAGGCATGACCCAGTTCAGCATATGGGTCCATATGGGCCGGGGCCAGAATTCGATCCTTGGTCCCCAGGGCTGCAAAGTGAGCACTCAACCTGCTGAGCCATTGGCTTTCCCAAAGTTAGCATTTTTTTATAGGAAGATAATTGAGTATCCTACAAGAATCTAGCCTTCTCAAGAAAGCATACTAACAATTTTATATACTTAAGGAAAAAATAAACACTTGGCTTCCGTTTTAGAGTCTCAAACCAGAGTGCATATACTTTTCAACCAACTTTTAATATCTCTAAGGGAACAACACATACCTGTCATCAGTTTTTAATATAGTATCACTAAGTTATTCCAAGTCCACTTTTTCACATTTCTCTGCTATATTATTAGTGGTTTGATGGTGCCTGCTAGAATTGCTATAGTGAAGAAGATATCCAAGTCTTAAAAATAAACTCTTGTTGGCAAGAGTTTCTATTTGCAATTTGGGGTAGAATTTTGGCACATTAAAGATCAGCTTCTTAAATGATTTCATATGTGTTTATGTGTATGATGAATTAGTTATACAGAATTCTCATATAAAGAGAAAAAGAGAAAGAAAAAGTCATAGTCACAGATAATTTATCTATCTCAAAATATGGCATTTTAGGGGAATTCATTATTTTGCCATAAATTCATAACTAAACATGTTATCACCTTCCATTATTTTCTTATTTGTTTCAGGTGTATAAAATTACATAGTGATTAGACATTTTACCTCACAAAGTAATCCCCCCAATAAGTCCATTACCCATCTAATGCTGTAAATAGTTATTATAATATTAGTGACTATATTCCCTATGTTGTACTATATATCCCTGTGACTACTTTTTAAATTATTGTTGACATTCAATACCACCTTTCATGCTTTGCTATGATATTTTTTGTTATGATTATTTGTGATCTATTTTCTCCTACTAAAAATACATACACATAAAATGGAATTTTCCTTTTAAAGAGTACTTAAAGACTAAAATAAAATGTATTCCTATATTAAGCAAGCCTTCCTCATACACATTTATATAGATGATGACACTATTAGTAAGAATTATTATCCAAGTTTAGAGAAAATCTGTAATGGAAGTGGTGGCCAATTAAAATATAAACTCATTTTATTATAAATAAATTAGTGTGTGTATTACATAATATTTGAAGGAAAAAAGGTTACAATTGTTCAAGACTAAATATCCTCCTCATGCAGAGTTCCGGGCAAGATGGCAAACGAAAGAGGCAAATGATGAACTTGCTTTTCCTGTGACCACATTAAGATTACAGCTAATTGATAGAGCAAGCAACCTCAAGAACCATCTGAAGTCTAGTTGAACAGAATTCCTACATAACTCCTATATAAAGAAGAAGCCAAGTTGAGAGAAGAAGGGGCAGAGGTGCAAAATGGACTGATTCTACACCCATGTGTGGTGGTTGAGCATCACAAGAGCTTGGTGGTGAAGGTCCCCTCTGAAGAGTGAGGGATCTCATCCCCACACTGGGCTCCCTAGCCTAGGATTCCAGTGCCAGGAAGAAAAGTCCATTCAACAGCTGGTTGTAAAAATCTGCAAGGATTCCACCTGTCCAGGTGAGATGGAAGGCTGTGGAAAACCCACACCCACATGTCCTCTTAAAGGGCCTGTACACAGACTCACTCACTCTCAGGTACTCACCCTGGCCTTCAGCAGAGGGATGGCAACTCAAGAGGCTCCAGAGATATACAGGAAAACACTGAGTTATGTGGTTTCAGGGCAAGGGCTAGAGGGACAGCTGCCAATGACCCTCTGTTGAGCTCTCTTCCCAGGTAGCCTATAGGAGGGTGCCATTTTTCCTGTGTTGAGGCCACTCCCACATGGTCATGTATGAAACTGCGTTGGCCTGGTGAACTCCATGCACCCCACCCTGTGACTCCCTGGGATCCCATATCACCCAACTCACACAGCACTGGCAGAGGTGCTGTAGGCACTGGGGCAACTGTCCCCACCCCCACACAACACAAAAGTCTCTTTCAGCAGATAACAGTGGGCTTTGGCCCATGTACCTTACCACCTGTGGCATGTTCGGTGGTGGGAAACCAGTCCCAACCTGCACTGCAGTCTTTCTTGGACAACTCCTGGGAGCCTGTGATCTGAAGTGAGCAGTAGCTGGTTATAGTGTGCTCTGAGATTTTTGTCAGGGGGCCCAGGCTAGCACTGGCACCAAACCTGAATCTGCATTAACCTGGTGAACACTTGCCTTACTCTGGTGTCTTCCTGAGACCCTGTCTTACCCAACTCACCTACCACCCAAGAGTCTTTCAGTGACTGAGCCTTCTAGGCAGTTGACAGGAGGCATAAGTCCTCAGTGTGCCCTGAACCTTTTGCTAAGCTACCTCAGGCTCAGTACTAATGGCAGAAGGTCTCGATTCTCAGTGTAACCTCTCCCATGTGTCTCCAGATTCAGCACAAGCAATGACCAACCACCGATAGCTTAGTAGCTCCTACCTGGTAGCTTGGGATGGTCACAGGCAATGGCTGAACTTGACCTGCATGAGACCCAGAACCAATATACTGTGAGGCTGGCTTTGGACCACACCAGAGCAATAGTTGATGGGCCCCACAAATGGCACATCCAAAGGGTGGTCTCACAGGCACACAAACCACTGGGGCAAATTCTGCTCTATGGGGCAGGCTCCCACACAGCAGTTCATGTGCTATGGGCATGGCCGATCCTTACAGCCAGTCAGCCTGAGAACCAATCCTACCTACTGACATGCCAAAAATGATCCAGGCTCACATATAACAGGAGGGTGAACATGAAAAACACAAGGGGCACTTCTGAAACAGGTGGTGCAGATGATCGGGGAGATTGTGCATCTGGACCATACAAGACACCTACTATAAGGCCACCTAGACCCAGCAAAGACTAAAAGAAAGGAAATCTACCTAATACATAGAAACACATACAAAGAGGAAGCCAAAATGAGGAAACAGACAAATATGTTCCAAATAAAAGAATAAGAGAAAACTCCACTTCTCTGAATGTTCTCTTTAGACCTATTATGCTCAAACAATAAAATAGATACATAATTCACTAATTATGACAGGCTTTCAGTAATTTTTTTGCAGTTACATTGGGAAAATCACCAATTATATTGCTATAGTCAATATTGTCACAATTTGGGGTTTTTTTACAACTATGAGAGATTAGCATTATTTCTCAGGACATTCTAGCTCTTTGATGATTTACTTTAATTAATTTCCATCTAGAGAATCTTCATTTTTCTACGAGTATAGCACCTAAAATTTCTTATGACATTTTAAAGCATTTCTTATATTTTGAAATTAACCATGAATTTTACAAATTGCTTTTAAACTTGTAATGGGATAATACATGATAAATTGTCACTGAAATTATTGAAATATATTTTAAATAGAGCATTCAAATTACTATCACCTATTATATATAGCAATTTCACCTTCTCTTACAGCAATAACTAGGTTCATACAGTATTTAGGTTCTATTTAAAACTTTTTCAATTCTGAAATATTATTAAAATTTTTAAATGTACTATCTTGCTAATTTTTTCAGATCTCTCTTTAGTCAAGATTTATTTGATTTATGTCTAGAAAACCATCTCTAGAGAAATTAGACTATTTGTATGTTAACCTTCTTTATAGTCATACAATAGTTTCATGTCCTCCTTACTTCTGTATTTCAAAGAAGTGTCATTTTTGTTGTATATTTTATATGTAGTTTCTTATAATTTAGGAAAAACATTTTTTCTAAATAAAAACAATATGTTCTTTTAAAAATGAAATATCTGCTTTGTTATTTTTGTATCTAATAACTAAATAGAGCAAATTCAAAATTAATTTTATTATTCATGAAAGTCCATTACTCTCTCTTTATTTTGTTGTTTAGCTTAATTCTTCTAGAGTGTTGCATATTTTTCTAAATGGAGTCTAAATGCTTTAACAGATTTGTGGTAATATTTTGTCATATGTCTGAGAATTCATAGGAAGACATCTAGCAGGGAGGGATGCAAGGGAATAAATACCTCAGACTTACTCTCTTCCTTCTCCCTGGTTACCTGCTCTAGTTCTCCATTGGCCAAACCCAATGGAAGCCAGAAATTTTATCTAGAAACTGTTGGTTGCTGCCCAGAGCCCTGAAATTTCTCTTAAGGACTTGAGTGGCATGCCCATTCTCTGGTTGCTACAGCTACTTCTACTAAAGGCTTACACCTACACCCTTCTCAAGAGAATTACCATTTGGTAATTGAGATCAACTTACCTGAGTGTGCCTTGGCAGTTACGGATCCTCTGTGACTGACTGAAGAGAAACTACAGAGCAGGAATTTTTTTATTGGGTCTCAAGTTGGAAAAGACTGGGCCACACTCCAGGGCCCCCCACAGGCTCATACCAAAACCAGGTTTCTTTGCCTGAAATGCCATTCATCTGTAGCTCCTCTCCATTGCCTAGCTGCCTCCCTCACTCCCCTGCTGGTTGCTCATGAGAGCATTCTCCTGATATATCTCAGGTTCTCAAATCCTCATCTCAGGGTCTGCTTCTTGGGAACACAACGTAAGAACAGAAACCCATCAGACATAGTCATAGAGGTCAACCTCTGTAGTAGAAAGTAGAGTGATGCAAGGTGGAGAGTAAATCTAAAGATCTACTAATGGGAGATACTGGCACAACATAATGTCACACAGCTGTGGGGATACTGCTTAGTACCTGTCTAAAACGTATTACCACATTCTTCCTTACTAACAGATTCTGACTGTGTTTGTGACAAAAACTACTAAATTTCTCAATATTTTTTGAAGCTAGGAATGACTGCGTATTACATTTCAGGCCGGTGAGATGTGGGTAGAAGTCTCAGGGGTAGATTGTCTCTCCCTAATTAAAAAGACAAAGCTACACTAGGAGAAAGACATTTTTGCCGTTTCCCCTCTCTATTCTTCTCTTTTGGAACACAGGATCCGGAAGCCTGGAAGGGCAATAGCCATCTGGTGACCATGATCTGGAAAGCACGAGGACAAAAGACAATATGTTAAGATACCTTAGTGGAAAGAGATTCTGCATCCCTGTTGTGCCCGTCTGGACCGCTTATCCTTAGATTTCTGGTTTTTCAAAAAAAAAAGAAAACCTCCTTTTAAGCCACTCTTAGATTTTCTGTTATTTGTAGCTGAACTCAGTCCTATAACAGCAAACACTAAAAGAACAAAATAGAATTATACTTGAAACTTCCAGTGTTGTTTTATCAGAGCAACACCTATCTATAACTTTATACCTTTAACCTCTAAGCACTTAGTTTGGTTTATGATTCCTACACCAAGTAGGAAATCACTGAAAACTAGAGACAAGCACCGTGACAGGGCATGTCAGTGTTTTAATCATGCACAGGGACATGATTCTGCAGCCTGAGACAAAATGTCTGGAGAGTATGAAGGCCACTCAGCATGCAAAACAATTTTAATAGGTGCAGGAAAATTAGTCAAATGGAAATGGACTGAGGCTGAAGGTAATTCTCTGTGTCTTATTAAAAAATGTGTCTGGGAATTAAATGCTCGTGGCTCTGGTTTCAAATCTTGCCCAAGAGGAGAAATAAGTCTTGTCACAACAAAATATTCAAGTGCCTTTTTGGGTAGATATTGCATATATTTTCCAGGAGGAACAGTTTTCTGGATCAAGTCACATTTACATTATATGAACACAGACATAAATGGCTTATTTAAATGGCAATGTACAAAGTAATAAGTGTTAATACTTCTGACAAGTGTTAAAATTGAGGGTACATTTTTTAAAGACGTTGGTAATGTCTCTTTGTCTTTGTGATATATATATATAATTTTATAGTCATGTACCAGGAGCAATGGCTGTGGGCTTGAGTCAAATAATTTGGAGAGAGGATTATGAGAAGTAACTAGCTAATAGCAACCCAAACCAATTTATCACATCCTGTATTAATGTGCAAAAGAGACAACTTCCTGTAATTTTCAGGCAGACACAAAGAAATGCAGTTTGGTCCAAAAAAAAGATGCTATACAAGATGCATTTATGAACTCTGTTAATATTGAAAATAGACCATCAGAATATGAACACATCTGCACTTACACACACACACACACACACACACACCACCCTGGTAATCATCCCTCTATATCTTTCACATATTTTATAGTTATAATAGAACCCAATGTTCCCTCTCTCTTTGGAAACATACTCAGCCAACATATACATGCATGAGAAGCAAACCTAAGTGATATAAGAAACTTTACTCCTGGAGACCATCATTTCTGGATGTAAAATAATATTCAGATAGGAAAATTTAAACTCTATTCTTGCCAACTCTAAAAACAATGAGTCTGGCTGGTATGTAAATCAAAACACATTTGACTGGTGTTTTTAATACAATAATAACCCACATGGAGAAGCAATTTGTGAAGAGACATTCATTTTAGACAAGAAATGTTTGATTTCTTTTTTATACTTTCTAATAGTCTAAAAATTTATATCTAAGGTGTAGATATAATGAAACACAAAAGAGGATTCATCTTTTAGTCTGGGTAGAATAACCTACTTTATCTCTCATTCTTTCACTCATTCAAAACGGATAATGACACTGACTGTGTTACCAACTAAATATATAGGAATTCAAATACTTAACTGAGAAAATCCCTCAAAGGACTTTCAGCCAAATTATTAGCAGGGAAACATCTATAAGGGAACAATTGTAATTATAAACACATCCATACAGTAATCATACACAGCAGGATTACGACACTGTACACTTCAGAGAGTAATTGAAAAAAAGAATTTCAAGAAAAGCTTTATAGAAATATTTGGGCAGAATATTACTTAATGAAGGTAAAAAGAGAATATAAAATAAAAATACATCACACAGACTATATAAATGAACATGGGGAAATTTGCAAGCCCAAATCTATAAAGGTAGAATTAGGCTTGATAATTAAAGCTCTTGCTTGGCACTTAATAATTTAAAATTCAAAGGGTGTTATGGACTCACTGAAGAATTTTAAGCATGTAACATGAGTGGATATATATTATAGGAACATAACTTTGACAAATGCAGTTACAATGGAGGAGAGGAAGAGTAGAGACAGAGACAGAGATAATATACAATATAAAAGAATTGGGGAGAAACTGGACTAAAATGCTGATTTAGGTTATAGAATAGATAGTACTAAGAGATGCTTAGACATGAAAATGGGTGAAAAAGAAAAGTTGATAACTTTTTTTTTAGATTTCTACTTTGAGGGATTGGTGGATGATATGGCATTCAATAATATAGGACAACATATAAAGAAGAGAACAGACATAGAAAAGTGTGGGAGGACAGTTCAATTATGGTCATATAGGACATATTGATAGAATTTTCTCTTTGGCATTTGGAAATTTAATAGATTTGATCTTCAAAAGAAAGGTGAAAAATAAGAAGTAACTAGGAGTAGAATTTAAAGTAAAAGGTTTGGCTGGAATCTCTTTTGGAAACCATTATTAAAAGAAGAGAATTAAGGATAGATTCTTAGAAAATACTCCATTTAAGAGTCAGACAAGAGATGAAAAGATGCTAATTTCAATTCCAATTATTCTCTCTGCCTTACTTGTGTCTCTTTTTGTTTACATTTGTTATTTGTTTGACTTTTCCAACTTAGATTCAACTGACCAGTATAACTGATAAAAGCCTAAATTTAAATATCATTTCAATAAGTTGTACTAAATATTTTCAGATGAGTTCCAATATGAACATATATTAAAATATTATTCATATTGTTTTGCATTTGTATCCAGAGTTCCAACACATTTGGAAGGAAAAATAGAATCCTCTACATAGTAACTTAATAAAAATATCTTCAAAAAATCTCCTCGAACTGTTCAAGAACTACACTATAGTGCTTAAAAAGAAAATTTTAGAGTGACTAGACCTTAGGTTACAAACTCAAGAATGAAAATCTGACAATCTTCTTAGGGGAATATGAAGAAAATATAAATCTGCCTATGAAAAAATATCACATCTCTGGTATACAGATTTCAAGGAATATTTACCACTGGGCTAATAGTGTTTCAAAGTTCTAATTTTCAGGGAAACTCAGATGAAATATTAAGAAACTACAGTCTTCCAATCTGGAGAATAATAAGAACAACAAAATACTGTGTCCCACTTGTTCATTGAAAAAGAAAAATTTAACTGAAATAGCTACTTCATAGATATGACACCAATAATTTTCACAACTTATTGATTTAGGACAATGTAGGTTTACCACTGACAGTTTGCAGTAGCTGTGTAAAAGTAACTACAAACCCAGTTTTACTTAGCTCTTCCAGTAACAGACATAAGAGAACCATAAGTTTAGCATGCCTTCTGGCAAGACATTTTCTAAGGCTTAACATTTGACACTGTTTTCCAAGTATTTTTCTGCCCAAGAAAATAATTTGTAAATTTTCTTTTTATATAGTTAGTTTTATATATCACATTAACTCAGCTGATACACAAAACAACCTATAGCACAGACAATGCTGATATAATCAAGTCAATTCTAAATGTGGGGAAACTGACAAAATATCATAAAGATAATGTTGTTAGTCAGAACCAATAACTGTCCAAAGCTCAGCATGTTGCAAGCACTGTGCTATGAACACTTCTTTACTAAATTGTCACAGCTGGCTACGGCATTAATGCTGATTTTATTTTCAGTTTCCAGATGAAGAAACTGAATTTTAGAGAACTCTGGGAACTTTCCTAAGGTCACAGGGCTAGTTAGTGTTAGAAATAGGATGCAACTAGATCTGTCAGGTGCTAAATTCCAGGTTCCAAACCTTTGCTCTACTTTCAGGATGTGAAATGGCTTTGGAGAGTTCCTGTGTAGAGGAAGAGAAGTTAAGAAAAAGTTAGAGAATCCATATCATGCAGCTACTGTGAACCACTTCGAGGCATACAGCCACTAAATGGGAGAACTGGGATTAAATTCAGGTTCACGACTTCAAATTGTGGGATCCTAAATCCAAACATTTGCAGAATACCCTAAATACTTAATGCAGTTGAGTTATGCAGATGAGCAAATTCACAGCTACTCACTATCGTCAATCAGAATAATTGACAACTTTGGATTTAAAATTTTCATGCCATTATATGATTATTTATGCTGACACCTAGAGTGGTTGAATTTGTTTAACACTGATGTGGACCCTATGTGTCATTTAAGAATAGTTGACAAAATTTTACTTGAATACCAAACCTATGTTCCATGCACTGAGCTCTATGATTTATAAACATTACCTTATTTAATCCTAAACATCTCTGGGTATTACATGATAAGTTTTTAAAACATATTTAAATTTCAAGGAGCATCAGGTTTTCAAGGGCATCCATGTCCAGGTTTTCAAGGGCATCCAGGCTTCAAGTGTTAACAATATGTCTAAGAATTTTCCAGAAGCAATAGATGGGGTTTACCAACAGAGTCTAGTTGAGACCAAACTGCTGCATGGTGAAAATGTGTTGTCTTTTCTAGACTAGGAAGGTGACTAGCGCTGTGACATGCTCACCTGAGTGGCTCGGCCCAGGCCTTTCCTGGACAGAATGCATTTCATCTTTGTCCTGGCTGTGCCTCTGAACCAGAACTACATTTACAGCCCAGTGAAACCCTGAGGCACCGTGCTTTTGGTGAGTCAGATATAAGGTTTGGAGAGTCCTGCATTTTAAAAAGTATTATAAAACAGCACCACTATGAAGAACAAAGAAATAAAATTAGAACTCTATCTTATCATGAGACACAAAGTACTGGGATAACTGTCTATTTTTATTCAGTAAACTGCATATATGACTCAGTTTGCTCACCTAGTGGTTGTATATGAAGAGAAGTAACATCTTCTAAATTAAAATAGTGTTCTTTGGTGAGTGTACATGAGCATAATATTACATGGAACTTTTTTCCCCTGACAGTTAAATTAACTCATTGGAAATGTAGCGTACTACATGATTCCTTCCAAGAAGTAACATGTAATCATTTCTTTTTCAACCTTGATTAAAAACTCCGTTCCTGTACAAATTTTATCTCTATGCCTAAATTGTAGATATCCACTTCTGGTAACTGAACAGAGCACAGAATTCGCATGATTCAGCTCCAGTATTAGGTAAACTCAAGGAACTGCAGTTTTCTTCTTATTCTAGGGCTCTGCACAGCTTCAAGGGGTGCCAGACAAATGCACTGTGTCTGGTTGTGCTCTAAAAGATGCAATTCAGATAGGCTATGTGCCTGTGCCTGCCCACCCACAAACTGCACAATGGTGTCTTCTTCTCACCTGAGGACAGGAAAACAGACTAACCCAGCAGTGTCCTATCTCTGGGCTTCCCCGGGCCACATTGGAAGAAGAAGAATTGTCTTGGGCCACATATAAAATACACTAACACTAATGATAGCTGATGAGCTAAAAAAAATCTCAGAAAATCTCACAATGTTTTAAGAATGTCTACAAATTTGTATTGGGCCACATTCAAAGCTGTCCTGCATTGCATGCAGCCCATGGGCTGCAGGTTGAATAAGCTTGGTCTAGCTGAATCAGGTCTTTGTTATAAGGGAAGCACAGAACCACTTTATTGAGCAGAACAACTTGCACTGGTTAATAGTTGTAGAGGAGGATGCCAGCTATATGGAAGAAGGCAAAGATCATCACTCTGCCTAATACCAGGAATCAAAGTTAAAACACTTCTGCCCATTGCATGTTGGTATTGAAGTCAGCAAAGAAAGCACAACACAGTCAAGCATTGGATGTCACAATGCATTACATAGAGAAGAGACAGAGCAAGTTCAGGCTCAATAGCCCACGTCAGTCTCCCAAGGCCAATGGGTCTCTCTAGGTAGCAACTGACCTACAGAACCCCTCTTGTGCTGCTGTGGAAGGTCCCTGTCCCCTCCCTGTGGAGGACAGATACCAGGTGTCATACGATGCACATGCTTAAGCAGAACAAAGGAACATGCACTGAGCTTGAAACAAGGAAAGATATTCCCACACAAGGCAACAAATCCAGCACAGGCCACATGGCTTTTATCTCTTGCTAATGAAATTGCCCAGGCCTGAGGTCCATTTTTTGGCCTAACATGAGCCCACTGCATGCACAAGACCGCTTTCTCAACACACCTCAACCCCACCCCATCACCTTTCCTCAGGAACAGAACAGGGAGGAATCAGATTTTCAAATGATCTTATCTTACTTTTTCCTCATTCCCATCACCTAATATTCTAATCCAAGTACAGCACACAAATGATAAATGCTGTCCATCAGAAGGCTGAATGATCAGTTAGACTTGTTATCTGGGGATTCCTGTGTGGAGTTGGAGACCGGAACAGAGTTCATAGACAAGCTACACTGAAAAGTAGATTCCGGGGATGGTGGCAAATTAAACAAGACTAGGAGCATTTAGATTCAGAGTCACTATTTGCTCCATTGGCGAGGTGAAGATGTGCCTAAACTATGAGGACAGGCACAGTAGCATCTGGGGCAGTTTTGCAAATCCTATTTATGTGGCCATTTTCATAGTCATTGCAAGAGATGAGCTTTTTCCTTCAGCCACATGGAGAAGGGATTTGGATACCAGGGAGCAGTGCCCGTGTTTCACCAAGGAATAGGACAAGGGACAGAAATGCAAAACAAATGTGAAAATCGGTAGCACTTGTTAGAGTTGATTAATGTGAGCTCTTTTATTTGAAAGTATTACAAGCGATGTAGCAGGTTTATGGAAGTTATTTAGCTGGTTTGTGAATTCATTTGAGATTTAGTTTTACTCAGATATACACGGAAAAAGTGAGAAAAAAAACAGCACAAGTAATATGTCATAGAAAATCAAAATCAGGGCCAAAAATTAACAGTAAAGACTGATATTTTTTTAAACCATAGGTTAAAAAATGAACCTAGGAAAGCAGTACTATCTGACCTTTAGATTCTGTGAGATACCCATTGTCTTTCCAATGAAGTTCCCTGCTTAACTTTGTTTGAATAGGATTTGTTATTCGCAAAAAAAAAAAAAAAAAAAAAGAAAAAGACTACCAACTAACAAACAGAAATAATGACAATTGCCTTGCGCATTCCTAATAAGGTTTAGAATTCAGGAGTGTCCAACTTTTTGGCTTCCCTGGGCCACATGGGATGAAGAATTGCCTTGGGCCACACATAAAATACACTAACAACGATAAGCTAAAAAATAAAAATCTCATGTTTTAAAAAGTTTATAGATTTGTGTTGAGCCATATTCAAAGCCTTCCTGGGCCACATTAGGCCCGCGGGGTGCAGGTTGGACTAGCTTGGTTTAGATTACTTTTTTGAAAAAAAGATTGGCACAGAGTAGGCAGTCCATAAATGGTGCCTGTTATTAGCAGGATAAATTGATTACCTTGAATTTACCTGGTTTATCTTTTCACATTTTATCCTCAAGTAAAAGAACTGCAAAGGCATTTCTTTAATGTTGGAACCACAGAACGAATTGATGAATTGGGGCTCTTGGAATGGCTCCGTGCGTTGCACGCTCACCTTGTAGCCCCAGGGACCAATGATTGAATCCTGGCCCGGCCTGTGTGGACCCATATGCCCCCAGTTCAGTTCTCACTGGGACAAGCTTCCTATATGGCAGGGGTGTCAAACTGGCGGCCTGTGGGCCGCAAGTGGCCCCTGAGGTAAATTTTTGTGGCCCACGATGCTCTGAAATAAAATAAAAATAGAAAAAAATTGTTATGAAGAAAATAGCGCTTAGGGGAGATTGAGGCAATACCATACACACAATTCCCTTGTTAACCCTTTAACTATTGAAGAGGAGTATACACATGGCCCAGTGCCTTTCCTGGGGGCCTGTGGGCGTGTATAAATGCCCTGACTCAGTTCCGGCGACGTTTGTACATGTGATGTGGCCCGCGTGAATCTTGCCTGTTGTGTTGCACCAAATGACCCCTGTTTTCATTGAGTTTGACACCCCTGCTATATGGGAGGCCCCTGGGTTGGCTCCCACCCCGTGTGAGCTTTCCATGTGGGAGGTCCCCACGTCATTAGGGGCAGACTTCCCATGTGGGAGTTCCCCAGCTGGTTCCTGCCCTGTGCAGCCCTGCTCCCACCTGTGGAATGAAACTATGTAGAAAGCTAATATGTGCAACTATGGAGACTGTTCTGCCCCCCAACCCCAACACTTCTCTCTGTCTCTGTCTCTCTCTGTGTCTGTCAAAAGCAATAAAAAATTTATAAATAAATAAACATATAAATAAATACATTATAAATAAATAATAAGAATCGTGGATTAGTGGGAAAGGAAGAGGGCATAGGCACAGAAGCAAAATCAAAGCTGGTGGTAAAATGGAGATGGACATTATATCATCATTTTGAGGAAAAGGAAGACTATCACGTAATATTGTTAAGTCAGTCCTATAGAAAAATAGCTGAACAGTATTTCTGATTATATTTCATTTTCTTTCATGGATTTAAATGATTGAAGGGTTGAATTATAATTATTTTACAATTATTTTGCAAAATTATGAAGTTAAAAATCAGGTATCAAAACACAAAAGAACTATATATTAACCTTGACTATGGGTCTTAGTGTGTATTAGGCTGAACAGAGTAATATGATTTTAATATGCATATTAAAATATAGCCCATTTAAGTATATTCATATGAATTAATTTGTCAGTCATAAAAATTGCCTCCTTTCTCTATTTGGGAAAATGTATAAAGTAAGTAATATAACCAGGGAAAAACAGTGTTTCGTAAACCAAAGTAATGGACAAATGATTTTGTGATCTCTGTCACACATTTTCATTATACTCATGTAGACATTGTAGTTTCATTGTGTTATAATGAAAGCACTTTATATTAAAAGGTTGAAAAGTGAATGTAGAGATGCTTCCTAAATAAGTTGAAAGATTTTACCTTAAATAGAAAGAATTGTGTGTTCTTGCACGAGTATGATAACTGACATCTACAATTCCCTTAAAAAAAACTCTCATGATTTGAAAAGGAAACACAATGTCTGAACTTTTGAAAGATACATAAGCAATGTATTAAAGCAACCTTCTACAGTTCATATCTAGTACAGTTTCTAATCAGTAGAGGGCTCCCTCGTCTGTACAAGACCCACATTATAAACAGTCTGTACATGCAGCATCACACACTATGCACATACACGTGCACGTGCACACACACACACACCATCCAGATTAATAAGATTGTCATTTTTTATTGTTTTCAAATCACCTTTAACATCAGTTGATTTTAAACCTTAGGAAAATGAATGCAAAGGCAGCCAGCACTCACCGGCAATATGTTAGAACATTCTCTACCTAAAAATACTGATAGGTGTTTACAAGTTTCCTTCATTTCACGGTGACATTCCTCAGCTCTGATGTGCATTTGGCTGCTTTCCTGAATTCACACATCTCTGTTTGTTCATGTGCTTGTGCGTTTTGTAGAAGTGTCAGCAACCAAGCTTTGCAAAATAACTAACTAAATCTTCTAAGTGAGGCTGCTGAGGCTGTGTCTTCATTATGCTCTCCAAAACTTGAAAGTACAAAGAAAAATAAAACCAAACAAATCCATCCAGCTAGCGATGTTTGATAGAAGTGACTGAGCACAGCTGTATTTTTCTCCCACTGAAAAATAGATGAAGATATCCTAGCTGGGTGGACTTTCATTTGGGAGGTTTTATTTTTCTCTCTCCTTGGCCTGTAGGGCTAGCTGATTCACCGATCCATAACAAAAATGCCAAAACTATGAGAACCCCACTGGGGCAGAAATTTGTAACAGAAAGGGAATTTCTGGCTGTGTGAAGGCAGGGCTGGAATAATCTCAGGCTACACTCCCAGGCCAGCTTTTGTGATTTAGTTAAAAACTGGCTGGGCTGCCAACAAAATCAACCATTTAAACATCTTGCTGATTGTTGTAGTGGCCCAATAGATGCTTAAAAAACATTGGTTTTCATGGAGCGCTGGTGGAAACCTCTTATATCCAGCTGATCCTAGGTTATGACTCACATATTTGCTTAGCAGCCAGATCCAAAAATTCATTTGGATGCTTTTAAAGGAGATAGAAGGGAAAGAGCCTATGTTCTCCCTTACTTCTTGAACCACCAGGCCTGTGAAACCTTTCCTGCTCTCTTCATTCTGGATAGAATTAATTGCTTCTCCCTCCCTCTTTTATGCTACCACTAGGCTCTCTATTCACCTATGTGATGACTTTATTTGCTTTGTTTTGGTATCACTTATTTCCATTAGTCACTCTAGCATAGCGTTTAAATGGGCCTGTTTTGATAGTAATATGCTATCTCTTGCCCTCTACTCCATTTACTCTTGCCAAAATTGAACCCCTGAAACGTCTCATCCCATCACTTATATATTTCTGATAATTTCCTGAAGATGCCTGTCTCACATATACATGAAAGTAGTAAGTCAGCTGTGAGATGATAACCACTGGATACCATCTCCACTTGGATTCAGGAATAGACAACCTGATACGACGCCACAGATCTGAACCTTGTTCGGGAAACCACAGCTATAGTACTGTAAGCAAGGCTGATAGTTTGATCTGTCCAAATTATATTACTATCTCAACTGGTTACAAAACTGGAATGCAAGAAAGAAGTATGATTAATTATAATTATTTTCTAACTCTAAATCCTGTGCTTGTTTCACAGCTTCTATAACATTAGCTAAGAGCCTTACCCTTACACAGCAAGGGCTCACTCATATCTAGACGAGTACTTACACTTATAAAACATAAGGAGAGGGAGAGCCATCAAATATATGGTGATGAAAAGAGAACTGACTCTGGGTGGTGAGCACATAATACAATACATAAACGACAATTGTAGAATTGTACATCTGAAACCTATGCAATTATTACCAACCAATGTAACCCCAATAAATTTAACAATAAAATTTTTTTTAATAAATCATAAGGTGAAATAATAGTGGCTTCATAGACTGCGATGAGGCCAATCTGAGTATATAATTCTAAACAGAGCCCAACCCCTTTGTTTGGCACCCCTCCCCTACCACTGCAAATGCTTGTCCACTAAGTAGGCACGCCCAGCCCTTCCTCAGAGCCTTTGCTCACACTAGCCCTCTCATATTCCCTTCATTCTCACTTCTCCTCACCCATTTAATGCTCACTCACTCTCCAGGACTCTGCTCTTAAGAGTTTTCTCCACTTACTATTGTAAACCTCTCACTTTGTTCTTACTTACTCTCATAATATTTGGGAATTTTGCAAATGCATATGCCTTTTTCACATGGCTCAATAGTGATCTCTTGAGATCATGAGCAGCCTTCACTATATGTGTAGATATAAAGTGGCTTGATTCATACCAGATATAGGCTCCACAATCTCATCACTTAACAGATGTATTTTATTGTTTGTCAGGTGAATCATCCCTCCCCACCTCAAAACTACACAAGTTATAGAAATACTGTATCTAGAAATAATGTGTTATATCCTTACCATTTTCTTTCCTAATCCATTAAAAATTAAGAGAGTTATTTACAAAAAGTTGCTCTCAGGGTGCAATAAAGGAGGTCCATTTTTGGACTATTCTATCTTCAATCAATGTTTAATGATAATTGTGACATCTATGGCAAAACAGCTTTCACCTTTTGATCACCAAGATAGAAAATATTAAGATTGAGTTGGTTTCCAACTAACAAAACTGACTAGCCAGGCAATATATACAACAGACATATATCTTTAATTATGGGTAAACATCAGTCCATAAGTATAAAGTATTTAGTGAAATTATGTCAAAATACTTTGTAGAGTATTGTACAATTGATTATATCAGTTAGAATAGCAGCTAGATCTTAGCCTATAAATATTTTTAAAAGTTCAGAACAACTTAAAAAGTTTATCTTTGTCATTATCACTTTAAAAATCTTTCTGTAACTTAGAGAAGAATTATAAATTACACTTCATGAAAATATCATAGAGAAGAATAAGAATTTCAAATTCTAAGAGGGATGTTAAATAATTTAATCTCATGCACCTAATCTGAATGATTGGCAGTGGCTGTCTAAGCTTGAGTGCACTATGTTGAGCAGGATTCTGTCATGTCATGATTAATTACTAATGTCTTCCATAAGTACAGAAATGTAAGGGACAGCATATGTTCCATATAGTATTCCCTTATCGTCTCATTGCTGAAATCTTGCCATTTGGGATTCTTTAGCAACCAGAATGAGTTCAGTCTTATGGATATTGACTTCCTAATACCATAGGGAAGTATGAAGTAAAAATATATGAAAACCTCAGCGTTTTAGGGTTTGTACATACTGGGACATAGTGATAGGAGATTGTTGGCAGTGTTGTGGAAGTAAATCAGATCTCCAAAGAGGTGGGGCAAGGAATAGGGGAGAAGACATTAGCTGGTTTCCATGGTATAAACATTTCTACCATGGCTGATTTCAAGCTATCAATATAAGGCCATTAAACTCAGAGTTGAGAAAGGATATGTATAGTCCAAGCTACTATGAGGAGGCTCCAGCATACCAGTGATTGTAAATGAACTTCTTAGGGTTGGGGGTTCTGAGTAAATGCTTAGTCATAGAATGGAAGATAGCACAAAGATTCAAAGAAAGGAGTCCATAAGTAGACCAGTTGACTATAATGGAGAAACAGTATCAGCTATAAATCAAAGCCCAGGCCAACATTTTAAGAATCAGTTTCTAAAAATCTTCTGCACAGCAAAGGAAACTATCAACAAAATAAAGAGATAACCTACCAAATAAAAAAAATATTTGCAAACAAAGCCTCCGATAAGAGGCTAATATCTAAAATACATAAAGAACTCATACAGAGAAGCCGAGATGACTCAGTGGGTTAAGCGCTCACTTTGCAGCCCTGGGGACCGAGGATCGAATCCTGGCCCCAGCCCATGTGGACCCATATGCTGAACTGGGGAGTGCCCCCAGTTCAGTTCTCACCGGGGTGAGACCCCCGCCCAATTCCTGCCCTGTGCAGCCCCGCGCCCACCTGTGGAATCAAACTATGTGGAAAAGCCAGTGATGTGCAACTATGGAGACTATTCTGGGGCCTCCTCCTTCTCTCTGTCTCTGTCTCTGTATCTCTCTCTCTCTTTCAAAAACAATAAAAATATATCTTTAAGAACTCATACAATGTAACAACAAAACAAACGATTCAATTGAAAAATGGGCAGAAGACCTAAACAGACAGTTCACCCACAAAGACATACAAATGGCCACTTCACTAGAAATTAGAGAAATGCAAATTAAACCCACAATGAGATACCACTTTACACCTGTTAGAATGGCTATAATCCACAAGACAAGGAATAACAAGTGCTGGAGAGGCTGTGGAGAAAAAGGAACCCTCATACACTGCTGGTGGGAATATAAATTGATACAACCACTATGGAAGGCAGTATGGAGATTCCTCAGAAAATTAGGAATGGAATTGCTGTATGACCCAACAATCCCTCTTCTGGGTATCTAACCCCAAAATTTAAAAATCTTAATTTGCAAAGATATATGTATCCCCATGTTCATTGCAGCACTGTGCACAGTGGCCAAGTCATGGAAACAACCAAGTGTGCTTTGACAGATGTCTGGATAAAAAAGTTGTGGTACATTTACACAATGGGATGTTACTCAGTGATAAGAAAACATGAACTACAGCCATTTGTGACAACGTGGATGGACACTGAGACCATTATAGTAAGCAAAATAAGTCAGAAAAAAACCAAGAAACATATGACTTCACTTATAGGTGGAATATAAAATTGAAAGTAACAAAGAAACAAAAACTCATGGACACAGTCAATAGTTTAGAGGATATCTGAGGGTAAGAGCGGGAGTGAAGAGTAGGGACTGGTCATCAAATATATGGTGATAGAAAGAGCACTGACTCTGGGTGGTGAGCACACAATGCAATACACAGACAATGCAATGTAGAATTGTATACCTGGAACCTATGTAATTTTTACCAATCAATGTCACCCCAATAAATGTAACAATAAAAAAAGAAAGAATTTGTCTCAATTCTTTCCATTACAAAAAAGACATCTTACTTTATTAATTGACATGATGTTCAAATGTTTCAGGGCCACATACTGAGGCAGCATAGTGTATCAGTAAAGTGCATGGCTTCTGGAGCCAGAGTCCATGAACTTGAATCCTAGCTCTGCTATACATTAATGCTCTAATATTGAGAACATAACCTCTTCTTGCCTAAGTCTCCTCCTCTGTTAAAATAGGTATTTTAATATTATCTATTCCAAGTGGTCATATTTAAGATTAAGTGAGTAACTGTAAAGTGCATATAATAATATTTGTATCTGCCTGGAACAACGTTTGTAACTGCTACACTAAGAATATTGTTCAAATGTTTATAAATAGAGGTACACAGAATGTAGATTTCAAACATAATTGAAGACAACATTATAAGTGTATAACTTTCCTTTGAATTTAGGACAGAGAACAGGATAACCATGATAAAAATGTTTATTGGGGTAACTGATTAACTTCATATTTATAAGCATAACAACTTTATTTGCTCTTTTGTTTTATCCCAATAATTCGGGAAGATAACTAAGAATAATAATTATAATAACAAATATACAGCAGTATTTTAAAGCTTTATTTTATAGTAACTTAGAATTTCATGGCAAATTTATAGAAAACCAAAAATTACATATTTTTTATTCCTACAAACAAATTCTATTTTAAATTTTGAATTAGAACTTCTTGTTTATGTTAAGAACATTATTGAAATGTAAGGTATCAAAAATTTATGGCTTTTAAGTCTAGAATATATTATGAATATAACAAAGGTACATTTTTCCTATTACATATCTAAAAATCTTTTCATTTTTCAAACATAAACTCATGAAAATAAAAAATTTTGGCAGCAGTCAAGTTCATTATACCACAGTAGTCATGTTTACCTCAGCATTGATTTCTAAATTTCTAAGTCAATGTGAATTCCACATTTAGTCAAGTTTTTAACTGAAACAAGTTAAAATAGCGGAGAAAAAACCTTTCCTGCCTGTTCTATTCAGTAGCATGTTAATCAGATTGCAGTAATAAGTATGAAACAATGCATGCAATTAGCAGTGGTTAATTTGAAACTACTTCATGTCAGTTTCTTTCAGGGCAATACTTAGTAGAGTAATTATTTATTACCCCGAGGACATGATCAATGCTATCCCTCCATAATAACGTCTGCAAAACAGAAGCATTCTCATCTGCATAAAAAGGAAGCTATAGAAATGAATTTTTTTCAGCTAAATAAAAGCAGAAAACTGTTTCTAAGCTGTTTCCAACTATTCCATTAGTAATGATAGATAAGCGAACCATTTGTTACACTTTTATATTTATGGTAACATAATGCTGGGGGAAGCGGGGAGAATACTCAGCATTAGTGATTTAAATCCACAAAGCCTAGCTTTATTGAGAAAGGGAAAAATGACCCACTTCTAAATGTCATTCTAATCATTAATGTGTATGTGCTAGGCCCTTCCACACACACAATAATTCACTAGTCCCTTAGCTAGTGCTTCGGAATAAAATTTATGGGAAGCCCTGAGTGATAACACATGGTCTACACAGCTGAGCCATGGTTGTCCAAAGGGGAGGAGGAGATGCCAGTTTAACCAGGTGGATGAAATTAGATGGTTCATTTGAATAATTGGGAAGGTTGTATTCGTGGCTACCATCTTGGCTTTCTGAGTTCACTGTATATAGGATAAGAAATCCTGTATGTTTTCATATCCAATTGATTAACTTCATTGTATTAAATATTCATCATTCTAAAAAGGTCCAGAGAAAAACTCACCTTTTGATGTAGTTACTCTGGACAATGATGGGCATAGAAGGAAAGAATGGAGTAGATTAGAATAGACAATACTGGAAGTTGGACTAAGCAAAAATGATTAGAATGATACACAGGCTTGAGACAGGGCCTCCGCAATACACAATTCTAGGTGGCCCCATTCATTTTGAGTATGGCACTACCAGGAATTGTGCAGTTAACAGCCTGTGTAGCTACACATGGGAGACCCAATCTACGATGACAATTTGGGGGTAAGGAGCACTTTACATAAAAAAGGTACATACATTTACTACGACATCTGAGGGAAACATCAAAATCAAAATGAGGATCAAATAGAAGACAATGGGCAGGTTTTGGAATTCAGGTGAGGCAAGCATCTACAAATACTACTCAGTTGACCTCAGCAGTGGCCATCTAGGGAGGCCTCATAGCTCTAATAGGGCTGAAGATAAAGCTAAACTAATAAAATTATCAGCTATGTACCTTATATCCAGACAGTCAGCACAGTGGAATATAACCACTTTTCAAATGTACAAAATGGAAATGACAATTTTTTGCTAATATAGAAGTGGGAAGCTGATGGCTCAGAGAGTTAAGAGCTCACTTTGTAGCCCTTGGGACCGAGAATTGAGTCCCAGCCCTGGCCTGTGAGGACCCATATGCTGAACTGGAGCGTGCCTCCCCATGCTGAAGGAGCCCAGCCCAGTTCCCATCCTGAGAGGCCCCTGCCCACCTGTGTGGAACAAAACCTCGTCAAAAACCAATGATGTACAACTATGGAGACTGCTCTGGGCCCTCTCCCTTCTCTCTGTCTCTATCAAAAACAATAAAATCAATCTTAAAAAATAACAAAGGGGGAAGCTAGGATGGCTCAATGGGTTAAGCGCTCACTTTGCGGCCCTGGGGACCGAGTATCGAATCCCGGCCCCGGTCCATGTGGACCCATATGCTGAACTGGGGAGTGCCCCCAGTTCAGTTCTCACCAGGGTGAAACCCCAGCCCAGTTCCTGCCCTGTGCAGCCCCGCGCCCACCTGTGGAATGAAACTATGTGGGAAAACCAATGATGTACAACTATGGAGACTGTTCTGGGTCGTCCCCCTTTTCTCTGTCTCTATATCTCTCTCTCTGTCAAAAACAATAAAAATAAATCTTTAAAAAAAAAAAATAACAAAGAAGTATTTTAGTCTTAAGCGTGTTGAAAATTTTACATAAAAACCGTATGGGTGGTGGACTCTTATGTTATTACCGCCCAGCACCTTGCTTTTTGGGGAACAGTATTCCCTTCTTAGAAGAGCTATTCTCCTACTCCAGATTTTAATTGTGCTGAATTAGAATTGCTACATTCATATGACTCCAGCTACTTTACTATATTCTATCAGTCTTAGTGTGGGAGCTACCTACCCTGTTCGGCCAGTTTGAATTCTATTTTGTGAGGCACTGTGTTCAAACAGGAAACTATGGTAGCATCTGGTGTGGCACCCATGAAATGTGAAACCCAGAGCTGTCAGCAGCCACATCCCCCACCATGTGGAGGAAGTGGTCTGCAGTAGGACATGAGAGAGCTGGCACACAGTGAGGAGAGAGGGGTCCTGATGGCATCAGGTTCCCAATTTTTTGTTCCTGAGACCCAGCTGAATCTTTGCCTTTCCTGAGGCATATTTAGTCAACTGTCTGTCCCTTCCATGTCATAATGCACTCCAGTTTTCTTCTGGTAAGTTCCCTTCTTGTCTTAAGCTAGTTTGTACTAGGATTCTGACTAATAAATTTCACTTTGTTTAGCACCAAACATACACTAGGTTTTCAAAGAAAAAAATAAGTAAAGGAAAAAGGCAAGATATTGAATATAAAATTCTATAGAGCTTATGGCAGTGTTTTTCACATCAGTACCTAATCACCTTTTAGTTATTTCAGGTATATTAGTTGAGCCTTACTAAATATTTGTTGTTGTTTTTAACTTTTGAGGTAATATAATTAATATATAATATATATACACCAGCATTTTAACAATATTTATTATGGTTCCAGATTAAAAAGAGTAACCCAAAAAGTATTTACTGGCTATTTGATCAAATAATTTGCTTTTTGACCCTTTACTTTTAACTTTTCCAGGACTCTGGGTTACCACTTAGTTCTCTGAAAATAACACTTCCTAATAGTGTGCCGATGATAGACAAGTTTTAGGCATCTCTGCAGAGTCATTACCACTTTTTCCATCAGATTTGGCACAATATTGGTATCGTTTCATGTGTTACTAATTTGGCAAGAATGGTTTTATTTAAAGAAAACCTGGAGCATAAAGGAGAATTTTAGGCATGTTCTTAGTTTATCCATCAAATACTGGAGAATAATGATAATGATAATAGTCTAATCTCAGACGTCTAAGCAGGAAAGTCCCGAGAATCAAGTTGTTGAGCTCTTTTAGACTTCTTGTCTACTAAATGGGATAAGTGCAGTTAGTAGCAATAGAGAAATGTTTCCTATTTGATTTTATTAACTGATTTATATGAATTAATGCATTAGGATATTTGATTAAGTCGTAAAATGTGTATATGAGCATCATGATTCAATTTAATATACCTATTACTGGTTGATGTGCCATTATATTAGGCTAAATTAAAATAATTTTATGGAAAAATATTACAATTAAAGACTCAAAATTGATGGCTTTCATAACTTAAAAAGAAGATATTCTGTTCCATTAATATTTTGAATCATTATAATAATGTATCAGAAAACAATGTAGGAAACCCAAGAGGTAGACAAAGTAAAACAAAGATAAATAGATAAAAGAGTCAAAAGTAAAGTCCACTTTTTATGTTAAATTCAATATTTTCTCTTCAGCCAAGTTTTTAAGAACTGACAGAGCAAGAAAAGTCACAGAGTTACAAGCTTATCACAGCAAGCAAGTTCTAGTTCACATTGTCAGAAAAGAGATTGATTTTTCTTCTTTCATCTTCTAAATTACAAAAAAATTTTTTTATCCAAATAAGGTACTTTAACTTCTTCAAATGATGTTTTCATGAATGTTTGAACAGATCACGTCAATTCTTATAATGCAATATATGCTTTCTGAATGGTGCCAACCATTTTGGCCAAGACAGAAGTTTCTGGAGGTATGGCACATTCATTGCTAAAAACAGGACAGCCCCTCTGGCAAATAGGGATGATTGGTCAGACTATATATGTCAATTTTTTGTCTTTAGATGTAAATTTAGATATCCAGAGGCTGATTAGGAAAATGTGCTTCACTTCTGACGATTAATGAGTAAGTAAGCTTCTCTCTCATTACGAGTAGATAGGAGACAATTATAAGTACAGCGATCCCTCGTTTTTCGCGGTTAATGGGGACCAGAACCTTCCGCGAAAGCTGAAAAACCGCGAAGTAGGATTTGCCCCTAGGAATTTTCTCATTGGTCGATGTCACCCCGGAAACCAATCACGCGCCTTTATGAGAGCCCGTGGGATGGACTCTGAGTCAACTCATCTCTTTGTTTGATGTGCAGGGATCCTTCTCT